>CM067370.1:35048693-35101841 GCA_034401795.1 Chaetoderma sp. LZ-2023a | reverse complement strand
ACGACACGACGATGTTTGTTAGCATAGGCAGCAACAGTACCATATGCAGCAACAGCGCCCAGTCAAATTCGTTTCAAAATGTTCAACAGCTCACACGTGTCCAGTTACCTTTAAAATGGGATTATGGGACGTTAGGGTTCAAAGTATATAACTCGATCCCAACACGCTCAACGCATGGGCGGAGCATAGCTAGTGGTGGGTATGACGTAGCTATAATTGGCTTCATCCATTCCTTTGCCAGCGTTTATGCAGCAGGCCTACTTATTACGTACCGTATATGTACAAGCTGCCAACCATCGGATACACATAATTTTCTACCTTCACATTTGTAAATAATTACCTCATTTTTTTTTGGCAAAGTCTGTGAGTAAATAAAGTGAACTTGAACTTGGTATGGTGGAGGTCATATTCTCAGCTCTTCCCGCAAATAGAAAAGTGGTTTTTTTGTCTCTTGTCTAAGGACTAGAGACGTAATCAGGAGTAAGGCCATACATCAGTGTGGCGTTATTCCTGATTAAGTCTCTAGTAAGAACACGGCCGTAGTAAGATCTCGATGATGATTATAAATCTATTTACAAAAATATTCTCACATACCCAGTCTAACTGTCCATCCCGCCAAACCCATCGCTCTGTTATCCTCTCAAGCCGATATTACCCATAATTAGTAACACGTGAAATTCAGCATAGTTTACAGATGCAATATTTGGAGAATTAGGTCAAAGGTTAACGCCCGTCTAAAGCTGGAACAATAATAATTATTTCCACAATGGAATTATTCACGCATTTTACATAACATAGTAGTTGAACACATCGACCATTGAAGCCACAGAACCTCAATTACAAATGAATGGTACAGGTAAGCAGCTATTAATTTATACGCTGATGCTAATTTAGCAGGAACATATAGCTGCCGTCGTCAACAACAGTTCTCATTTGAATGCGCTTCAAAATAGCCACAAGGATAGTTCTAGCTTCGAAGATGATTTGTCGTATTTGGCCTTCGGGTTCTAATGGTGAATAATACCTAATGCTATGAGCATCACTGGACTAATTATATAAATCCAGTGTTTACGAAACGTGATTTCCTACTAGTATAGTGTATGTTGTTTGCGTGACACAAAGACCACACGTTGTTTTCTTGTATGTGACACTACATCACTAAATCTAATCTAAAGGCAATTTGTTTGATGATTGCGCCTACTATATGACAGCTGTACAACGGGAATCATATCCCTTAAGGATTGCTACAACTCCTCATGCACGCTGCTCCTTTAGAATGTATTGCTACTGTAAGCTGTTGCTGTCTAAAACAACACCATCCTTCCACGACAATATATAATGGTTCTTTATCTTATACACAATATCTCGATGGTTGCCTGAAGCAGTGGAAGAACAACAACATGGAATTGGTAATCATGAACTGTTTCTTATCATCATCATCATCATCATCATCATCATTACCATCATCATCATCATCATCATCATTACCATCATCATCATCATCATCATCATCATCATCATCATCATCATCATCAAAGGCATAGCTATTGGATTGTTCTTGCGTCGGTGCTTTGTATAGTATGACTTGCTCAGTCCAATTCAAAAGTTCTTTCTTTGAAGTAGGTATCTAGTTTGTTCTTGAATGATTTGAAGCTTGTTACTTGATTAACTCTACTCGGAACTCAATATTTCAGTGACATTAGACATTCCGCGGGCCCATTCCGCATTAATTACCGACGCCGCGTACGACTGGTACGTGAGTCATGTTGTTTGCGTCGTCTAGGTCCTCCAATCGGTCGTTTGTTTGTTTGTTTGTTTGTTTGTTTGTTTGTTTGTTTGTTTCATCATATGCATCCCTTTACACACATATATACATTTACACACATATCCAACTTTTTGTTTATCCCCCACCCGCCCGGCCCATTCAACCACCTATCGCCTAAAAAGTGAGATTGTCAATTTTGTTGGGACATTGAAGTGTGAGAGATGGGTTAAAAAAATATCAAGAGATAAATCACCCACATGTATTTTCTGGGGCCGAAAAAAAAAAAATACATATTTGGACGGTTCACACCTAGCCCGATCATTTAAGCCACCGTAACTGCGAGGGCCAGGATTTTTTCCTCGGAATTACCGTACGTCCCCACAATGTAGGCTGAGGCTGGAAAATGTCTCCGCGATTATGCAGAAGTCAGTTCTTCCTCCCTCCCTCCCTCCCTCCCTCCCTCCCTCTCTCTCTCTCTCTCTCTTCCCTCCCTCCCTCCCTCCCTCCCTCCCTCCCTCCCTCTCTCCCCCTCCCTCCCTCTTCCCTCCTCCATCCCTCTCCCTCCCTCCCCCTCTCCCTCTAACTCTCTCTCCCACCACCATCCCTCACCCACCACCCTCCCTCCCCCTCCCTCCCTCCCTCCCTCCCTCTCCCTCTCTCCCTCTCTCTCTCTCTCTCTCTCTCTCTCTCTCTTTCATCACCCCCATCCCTGGCTCCCTTGATCCCTCCTTCCTCCCTCCACCCCCACCCATCCCCTCCGTGTCACTCTCTTTCCCTCTCCCTCTCACACACATCACACACATATACGCGCAAGGAAGCCATATTGTGAGCCAAGACGCGCTAATTAGCGATCAATTCCTGCTATCCTAATGACGGCAGCTGATGACCACTTACTTTTGATGTTGCTGATTATGACTGACATCTTATTCAGTTCCCATAAAGTTACATACGAACTCTTATGATTTTCTTTTTGCGTTTTATCTCCACACAACCCCACCCTATTTAGCCCATAGATTTTTCTGTCGATTAGATTAAATTTTTAGATCTGATCGCAAAACACTTGAAATGTGTTATTATGGCGTCCTCGACGTGTCTTGTACTGGTTTACACATAGTACTGAAAATTCCAATGCTTTCTGAGCGGGCTTATTCTCTGGCATTCGAAGAACGTTTCACTTCCACACACTCAGACATTTTCTCGCAGAAAGTAGAACTGTATATTACACCGTTTGTAAAGTGGAGAATTTGAGATTAGGTAGTGTTGCCCGCAGTCATTTGCGAGTGTATGCGATAATACGCATCACGTTTCTTCAGGTGTGCGTTTGGAGCCGCCTAACTGTCACAGCGGTATAGCATTAATGAGACATGCGTAGTATCTTATTATAGCTACATCTTGACATTCAAGTGAATGGAGTTTTCCACATCGAAATGTACTATATTAAGTACATTTCTATGGTTTTCCCGTTGTTCCCTCCATCATATGAAGTCATAATCAACTACGTGACGTGTAGCATGACGCCATAATCAATGACGCTATGATTGATGTACGTCACGAACGCATAATTGGTGACGGACTAAGCGTGGTTGCACGAATCGGATGTCTTTACTATTTAATAAACATGATGTTAAATATTTTAGAACTAATTTGACTGGGAGCTATTGCTGCCATAGGCACCCAGTCAAATTAGTTTTAAAATATTCAACCGTACCTGTATAGTTTTCTGGAAATTGATAGTCATGGAGTCAAAGGATCGATCGATCCCACCATAGCGAGGTGTGGGTGGAGCTTAGCTAAAGATGGGCGGGGAATAACTAAAGGTTGAAAGGTCCACGAATCCACTGCTTCTAAGAGGATGGGAAAGCAAGTCGGTTGATTTGTTGACCGGGATTCTGCTCTTCCACCCTCACCCCTCCCCCCAACCCCCGCTCACTTTTCCTCGCCGGAACACCCTACCATGTCAACTATTCTAACCACAAATGTGCATTTATCGTCAACCATTTTGCTCTGCTTCATTTTGACAGATCCCGTATGATACGACACTCAATGAAGACACGGTTGGAGTATGCACAGGCTATCCAAAAGGCTATATTATTACCCGTGCATGCTCTTCTTTGATTCGAATACAAAAATCTACACCAGTGTTAGAATTGTAGTCGGCTAGACAGGTACAAACCGTCCCAGCTCAGCTGAGTACGGTGCGACTGACCCGGGTACGTTCCGAGCACGCCCCCATCCCCTTAGTAGGATAGTACGCGAGCAAGATCGCGTAGCACACATGCGCGCCTGTCAGAGCTTCCCTGACAACGCGCGTCAGCGTTGGGAGAGAATGACTACTAAAGATGTACCGAGTTGGTGCATATAATTTCTTTAAATCGTGCCATCCTGGTCATTCTTGGAGCCTATCAGGATCGGAATGGAACGAGAAATCGAAAACAGTTAACAATTTCAAAATCGGATCAGAAATGACCGCGTTATCCTTATTTAACTCCTTAAATTATGCTCAAAATATTGAAAACGTCGTAAACGCGTGCATGTACTGAGGGGAATGGGGGAGGATGTCCATCGGATGAAAATGCCTTTGGAGCTGGCGCCCTGATTGGCTACAGATCGCGCGCTGATTGGCTGGGCGTTCTCGCTATGACGTCACGAGCAGTATAAAAGGACCGCAGAACTGAGAATCGAGACCACATCGAGGAGACGATTGGCCGCTGTGTTAGCGTGGCCGACTTGTAATCAGCCGGGCGGGCTTCAAATCTCGCTTGAGTATCAAGTGATCAGCTATAGATGACGAGCAATCAGTAGAAACATTGGCAATCTCCTTCACTCCTCGTCGCCTCTCTCCACCCATGTGTATAAATGGCTACCAGTGTAAAAACTGGGGAAGTTGGCAACAGTAGACTGAAATAAAACCAGCCTATAGATATGGCGTGAATGGGACCTGGAATCAGGGACTCGATAGATGCCAATCAAACCAAAAACTTCTTAGAATCGAGACCACACTTCGACGAGAAAGAAAGGTGGTAGGTTGTGTGGCCAGAACGTACTAACTGCTTACTGTCCGCTGGTTTCATCGTAACCACAGCAGTGCCACTCGGTTTTGAGATCTTGAATCTCTGGCCCACAACTGCCGCATCTTCATCTAAAACTTTTGAACACTCTCGGGAGGACCACACCCGAGGGCAAATAGACTAAACAAATAAAGAAGGGACCCTCACCATCAACAACTTCAGAGGAGTCTTCCTGCGGATGGGCCTTGTGGCCCTGATGTAACAAACTCGTAGCATGTAGAACGAATTGTGATTCTTGGTGGACAACTCGTCAGATTTGCCGGACCACACTGAAACTACGCGCAACTCCGCGCAACGCATCATGTGTAATATTTAACTTTTAGCCCACAGTCTAGTGGGGCATTGCCTGGTGCGCCGCACGAGCTATGCGGTGCAGCATGTATTGTATACACAGAAGATGCACATGCATTATTTAACTTTTAACCGTAGCCCTTCATTACTACAGGGTAGCTTTCAATTTCAGCTACAGTACGGAACCTTTATAAACTCTGTTTAAATAATTAAGACAAGTAAAGTCAATATGACTATATAGTGGACATCCGCATCCGCAATCGTTCTTCTTCACCGTCTTTGAGAGTGAGCCGCATCAACAGTTCGCTTGCGGATATTTCCCGGAAACTTCAGAATCGTGCCATCTCGCGTTCCTGATCTGTGACCACCATCTACAGTGATTTATGAACTGTTTCCGTGCCGATGACTAATAGGTACTCATCTAATTGTATTTTTGTATTATTGTATTTTTATGCTTCTTTGTAGGTACTGATGACTAATAGCTACCGACCGGTCGTCTGAGACCGCATTCTATAGTTTATATTTGTAACGTATATATTAGCTTTATTTTTGTGCTTATAACTAACGAGCGCCGCACGGTCGTGTGACCTTATTTATTGCTAATACTGTGATAGTTGGTTATATATGGCAGCGGCCATCCTAGTTACTTGTTTTATTTATATTATATAAAATACTAGGACCGCAGTACACTAGGCTACAATATACAGCAACAATAAATCCGCACTACCTTTCTCCCCCAGCATCACATTTTCACTGAGGTCACTGTTCAGGTTCTCGTTGGGTGAACCTGACATGTGATCGACTAAATCTGGCTATTCAGGCTCCATAGGATAGGTTTAAAAGTAGTTATGAACGATCGCTCTTTAGGAGTCATTTGTGTAAGCCTCCTTTCTGGATGTAGCAGATATGTAACACTGCACACCGGCTAGGTGGTATAAATTGGCCATATACCTTAGGGCCTCCTTATTAACATATGAGTGAGTGTCTCTTCCTACGCACCTCCAGCCGCAAGGCTTATAATTGTCTGGACCTCCCTTCGACACGTTGGTGCGATCTGACTCTGGAAACTATTGGGGTTTCCGAGTGGTGAAGACTAAAGTGTCGATTCCGCAAACACCCCTCTCTGTATCCTCGGATACCAGTTAGCGTAAATATCCATGCCAAAGTAGGAACAACAGTGTATCTCTGGGCATCTTAACGTAACCCTAACGACAGGCAAATGTTAGTCCCCGGGTTCGGATCTTACATGATCCGCCCCTGACACATCAGGTGACGGGCATGACACAGGTCTCCCTCTAACTCTTCACAGTGACTGGGTGCGGTCTTAGAACCCTTTCAGGAAGGTCACTATTGTTGGATATCTGTCTCCTCCTCCCCACCATAAAACATATATGCACTTTTCAATTGCGTATGTAACTATGTCTTATCCTAGTGAATAACCGGATCGTTATATGATTCTGAAGCTCAGACCGTGACATGTCTGCACGCTGTCTATCTGAGGGGGATGCTCCGTAAGGTGACCATATGGAAAAAGCGCACCCCCCCCCCCCTCAGGCTCATGTATTTAAAGTTAGGTAAAAATCCCTGCCTCTTGCGGCCTAAGCATGGAACATGGACCTAACAACTAAAGGTTAGTCTAGGATTTAGCAGAATAACCGCATAAATAAAATACCGTATCTTTAACCCACGTAAGATGACGGTATTGAATTATATGGAGATCATCCACCCCGTCTTCACGTAACACAGCGTGCATCACAATAACTTACAGTTTCGCTAGGGTGACTCACACTACACACTTAGCATATGTTTGCACAAGAGAGTGGCCCTTTTTGCCAACTCTCTTCCTCCGCTTCGGCGTTGAAGGCATTTTCCTGTGACGGAGGCCCGAGCGAGGCACTTTCCTCTCGCAACAATACTATTTTGTTAGGGTTATAATGGTTTATATTAAGCTTCAAAAGTGACCTCGTTAGGACTCTCCCTTGGAGGGCTACCTAGCAGATTTAAAGATCGGCGAGGTACCTCTGACGAGCCCCCCGATAAACAAGACACCAACTTAGTTCTATGTACTATATTTTCTCTCTCATACTAGCAAACGAGTAGCATTGTTTGTTTGTATACATTATTTCATTAATTATGTCTAGACTCCTAAATTGCGTAATGGACCGTCATACCGGTGACACGAACAGCCGGGATGAGACGGTGTGGTTCAATCTCGGCGCCAATGGTCGCACGGCCCCACTGGAACGTTATCGTTCCACCGGCTCTAGAAGTCGGTCTTTGTATTTTCCGCAGAGTCGTGAAACAAGATCTGTAACCCCGAAAATCGACGATAACCAGCCAACCCGCGCATCGCACACATGCGGTGCTGTGGAACGGATTGTAGGGACGGACCAGCGAGCACCCCCCCCCCCCCCCCCACCACCACCACACACCCCCCCCCCCCCACACGGAGGCTACAGAATGCTTGCTTTGTAAGAATATGGTTTTCACATATTTTCCATAAAGCCATTTACCTATAGTTGCAAATTTTATCAGTGTCGGTATTCTGCCTGTGCTATCCTTGGCCTATCATCAGTCTATTCGTGTTCATAGCTGCCGATGATATCACTGGGACTATTTACTAATGGTACGTTCGGCGTTCGGATATGTAATCGGGGTAAGCGGGTTACCGCGATAATATATCAGAACTTTAGCTATGCTTCCAGATTCGGAACACGTTGCTTCTTCCGCGTGTTGCATTGCTTTTCAATAATAGAATCAGCGGTGTATTTTATGCAAGTTATGTAAATTGTGTAAACAGTAATAACGATTTTCATTCATATTTGTCAATAAATTAAATATATATCAGAACATTCTCGCCAATTTCATGCAAAGGTGGGGCTTTTTCAATAAATGCTGGTATCTATTTAGGGATTGTCTCAGGATGGCTGAAAGATAGAGCAAGTTGATCATCAGACCTAGATAACACACCGGAGCGGCTTATATTTCCGACCCGGCTTAATTACTGAGTGGTAAGTAGAGCTAAGAGCATTGATTCGGAGATAGCATCTCTGATGTACGACCATCGTTACTTACATACGATTTGTACTGGTACCAACCATCCACGTCCTTAACAACTGCCAGCCAAATTTGTTTCAAAATATTCAAAGACTTGCATAAATTTATTGGGTTTTACATCACACTGCCAAATTATATATTATACCTATATGTTTGAGTGTTTTATATACTGGCAGACAGGCTAGATTTTATCTGATTCTTTGTAAAGCAAAATATGACAATCAGTATAAATCGGAGAAATGCATCATTACTTAGCTACTTAGGCCTGAATAATGTTATTTGACGGCACAAGTGAAAGCTAATAAGCAAGGTTATGCATAGTTTATGTGTGGCATATAGTGTGTATGGGCGGCGGAACAGGGGGTGGTAGCAGGGGTGGGGGGGGGGGGGGGGGGGGGAACGTGCCACCCACCACTATATTGTTTTAGATACATTAGACTCTATGGTGGCCACATATCCTTACTCGTGTCCGCCCCACCAATAGTCATAGATGTAGCGCATGAATGGATAGTATAAGATGAAGTGAGTTTTTCTTTAAATATGCATATTCCCAGCAAATAGCTTGAAAATAAAATTGTAAAACTTTTATATTTTAGAGACTTAAATTGTGGGCCTGGGTGTAATGAATCGAAATAAATCTAAGACCTACATTAAATATAAATTTATATAGTTTTTTAAAGTATTGAAATGGAATTAGAGACACGAGTCCCTAATTAAGCCTCTAAAAGCACACAATTTAAACAAATTTATTTTCACGGATTTTGCTGTGAATATGTGCGTTTAATAGAAGTAATCTGGTTTAGGATATGCACGCTCGTAGGAAAGTTATGGATTCATGTAAACAGATGGGCAAAATAACACTTGTCTTAAAGAACCCCTTTCCAATTGCTCCAAAAGAGAGCTGGTCCTGTGAACAGGTTTCACTACATTTATTACTCCGTGACAAAACACTAACGTCAATCATTATGTCTCGTGGACGTACCTTTGTCTGAATTCACAGAAAATATGATAGTATGTGAGAGAGCTCGCGTAAGATTGGGTGGTAGTGGTAAGGAGGGGAGCGGGGTGGGGGAAGTGAAATGAGAAAACCAAAAATTATTATTATAATAATTTTATTATTATTATTATTTTTATTATTATTATTATTATTTGATTTTAATGTGTTGATTAATGGAGTGATCCGATCTGTCAAACAAATACCTGACATAATAATCAATTATATCACAAGTAGGGCTTAGGATGACTTCTCAATCATAATGACGCATTATAACGCCTTCGTGAAGTTCGAAAAGTCCGTTAAATGTACGAAGTTTATGTCTTTCATTTACTTACTCTTTAATAATCATTCTGTAGTGTATTTCGAAGCTAATTTTACTGGGAGCTGTTGTTTCCATAGGCAACTTCAGCCCCCCCCCCCCCCCATGTCAAAGTAGTTTCAAAATATTCAAAAGCTTACCACTATTATCTCCTTGAAATGGGAATCTGGGAATTCAGGGTTCAAAGTTTATATTAAATTAATTCCAACACGCGGCTAATATCGTCGGAGATTACCTAAAAATTGGTGAACATAAGTAGAAATGGATCCTTACATTAACCAATGGTATCAGACGGGCGCTGATTTTCTGTGATTACCTGAGCGCCATCCCACTTCAGATCTCGCCAAAACACTACAGCTGTGATATAATCTCCATACTTTGGAACACTCAGTCTGGTATAGCGTCCATTTCTGACAGAGGAGAACACCACTGGTGATGCTAGCCGATTCGGTTCGGCAGATACTACATATGGCGAGAGTGGATAGCAATGACGGATCAAAAACACACTAGCGTTAAATGTGGGATACAACACCATACGTCCCAAATACGAGTTGCCATTAGTTGCATCGAGGTGTCCGGTGGACTGGTTAAAGGTGACTGTAAAGTTTGTCCACAATGGGTGCCCGTAATGACCTACATATACATGGGCCCACTCGGGAATTTGAGCATGGTGTTTGCCCATACTAAGACATGCTGGGCTCGTTAAGCTAGTATTACATACCAAAAGATCTCGACTTGGAATAAAGCCATGTAGCGCCGGTGGTAGGCCTTTGGGTATTGGCGTTTCAGGTAAGGAATATGAACATATTGTAGATTCATTTATCCAAGGGTTGATTCCAAGCGCTAAATCCGCAATATATGAATGTATGAGTACTAATGCGAGCATGACGTCGGCACTTCGAATGTTAGTCACAGACACCACACCAAGGTCAATGTCCTTATAGAAACGTGCATGACTCATTGATGCCCGCATAAGTCCGCCATGCCAAAGTGTCCTATAACCTGCGGACGGAAACACAAATGCAATGCATTATGGCAGTAGAGCTCTTTATTTATTTTTATTATCATTGTTTGCATCTTGCTCTTGTTGTTGTTGAGAATATCAACATCATATTTACTATTGCCAAGATGATTGCCGTTACTAAATTTGTATCATTGAACAATAATGTTATTGTAATTAGTATAACGCTCTCTCTCTCTCTCTCTCTCTCTCTCTCTCTCTCTCTCTCTCTCTCTCTCTCTCTCTCTCTGTCTCTCTCTCTCTCTCTCTCTCTCGTGTATATATGTTTTAATTTGAGTACCTTACCGTGTTATTGATTTATTATGTAGGGAGAGGGCCTAGATAAGTTGCTAGAACTTGTGCCCAATCCCGTTGTATCATTAATACAATAAAATATGTTTTTAAAAAACCCTCCTTATTGTACACAAAGTATTAGAGCATATTCAATAAAAGACATCAATATCTACTGTCCGGGAGATGCTTTGGTGGCGTGTCTGCAGCCGTGCTTACATGCTGTTTTATCAAAATATGTCGAGCGTCGTCCGTCTCCCGTAGTAAATGCGCTGTCGACATCTGGTGGCCTGCCTGTCAGCCGCTCCATGACATTGATATTTGGGCAATCGCTAATACCTGTAGCCCATGGGCTACAAGGGCCCACCTTGCAACGCTCCCACCAATTAGGAAAACTATATCTTTCTGTCACTTTCCATTATGCCGATTGATAATATATATGTTAACACGCGATAAACTGGAACTCACTATGTTTATGATGGGGTAAAGTTGCGCGTATGACCCGTAATGACACCGACCATATTAAGGGATATGGGTAACAAAATGGCCATAACTTTCGATACAATTGTCGCAAACTAGCAAATATCCACTCAAAATGTTGATCTTATGCTCCTCTAGTATTTCCATATGATATAGGCAAATCAGTCGACTAATTAGGTCACCAGACGTCAACAGGTCACCAGTGCCGGATTAAGTCTTGCCAGGGCCGGGGAAAACAATATGTTTGGAGTTGGTGGCAGCGAAAGGCAAACCAAGGGCGGTGGAGTCCGGGGGTCTTCCCCATGAAAATTTTGAAATCTAGATGCTCGCAGATGGCATCTCCTGCATTTCCAGAGGTAAATATGGCCCATCAGTTGGCTGTTAAATTATTCTTTTTTAATTTAATTTCAGGTTTTTTGTTCACTCAATTTCTTTAGCCATTCAGTTGTGAAAACACTAACAGGACGGGATAAAAACTGAATGAACAAAAAAATGAAATTAAATGGCTAAAAATAGAATAATTTAACAGCCAACTGAAGGGCCATATTTACCTTTGGAAGTGCAGTTGGTGCCATCTGAGTGAAAATAAAAAATAATATTAAACTGTAATACAATCATGAACCGTCTGACTCCTAAAACATCAGAAAAGTCTACAAAAAACTAAACACTGTTTAATAAGAATAATACTGAAACAATTTATAATGAACAAATAAGACACCGCCCAACCCCCACGCCACCCGCCTTACTACAGGGAGGCACATATGGTTATATGGTCATACTGTCATAAGGTTATATGGTACATATTCCATACAAAGAATAACTTAAAATGACTAGTTTTTCACGTGTGCTTGAGGGACGCGGAATGACCACTAGCCACTATAGTTTGTCATCACTCATGATCAGAAAACTCAAACAAAAAAGGAACCCATTGCTAAATAATAATACTGAAACATATATAATAGACAATAAGATGAACCTTGTAAGTCTGCAATGGAATTTCCATTCCATTATAGTGTTCATCTTCTGACGTGGATCCAGAAATTACTGAAGGGGTGGCCCTTGGGATAGGCCTGGGTGGGACTCTGGGAGGGGATGTCCACCTCCCAAAAAGAGAGGTGGATGAATTTCGGGAGGGGGGGTGGTGCTCCCCCAGAGAAATGTTGTGAATTTAAAACTGCTGAGATGCGATTTCCAGCCTTATGAGTGGAAATATTGAGTTTTATCTGTAATTTAGAACATTCTTGGAGATAACCAAGCAGTCAAATGAAAAAGAAGTATCTATGGTAAGACAGATAATAAGATTGTGAACACGTATTAACCTATCATTCTATTCACCTATTCGTATTCATAACTTAGTAATGCTACATGCCACTACAGATGTGATGTGTCCATTGAGGAATCATAATCAAGTGCAATTTTTAGAGTTTTAAAATTGCATCAGTTATAATGTATTGTCTTCACTACCTTAGAGAATAAGCGTGATTCTGCAATGCACACTTCATACCTTTATTGGTATTTTGCATTACTTAAAGTAATGCTTTGCTTATAAATATGAATAGGTCAAGAGATAGGTAGGTGGGGGTGATTTCATGACCTAGAGATGGACAAATACTGGGATTCCTGACAAAATCTCTAAGCCTTTAAACATGAAAGACTAAATTTCAGGAAGATCCTTTATAATTAAATAATCTCTTGAAAATAACAAATCGCCAAGTTTGTACCATATCCTGTTGTGCAGTTTCTCTCTTTACAAACGAAAATAGATCTCTGGCCATCATGCACAGGCAGCTATTCTCGTTTGAAAAAAGAGAAACTGCATAATAGACATTATTCACTCAAAATAAATATTTTGGTGGAAAAAATTTGGGGCTGATCAAGATCTTTGCCGGGGGCAAAAGCATCCGCTGCCCCTATTATAATCCGCTACTGCAGGCCACCAATTTGACAAATGTGTATCGTTGTGGCAAAGCGATTATAAAGGAATATCTTAATGTTAACATCTTGAAAAGTGATTATTATTTATTAGACGGCATCTGACAAATCGAAAGGGACAATTTAAACTTATTTCGTGAGATGTTGTTAATATGGTGACGGCCCAATACTCCGACAGGCCATTAGTCCCATAAACCGTTAGTTCGACAATCCATTAGTCCAACTGCCCATTAGTCCGACAGAACATACAGTCATGAAAGTGATATTCAATACAGTGAATTGACGAGGTTGCCGGCGGGGTTTGGCTGTTGCGCGCGTGCGTGCGTGCTTGCGTGACTGGGTGCGTGCTTGCGTGACTGCGTGCGTGCGTGCGTGCGTGCGCGCGCGTGTGTGTGCGTGCGTGCGTGCGTGTGTGTGTGGGTGTGTGTGGGGGTGTGCGTGAGTGGGTGAGTAGCTATGATAGGCGCCTTGTGTTTTTTCATTGAACCTTTGAGGAATTTACTGAGTTTGATGAAGAGTGGCTTGTTGCATATTGAAATTAGTCCGTTGGTTTTCTCTTTATTTTTTTCCCAGACATAATATTCATGTGTATATATATATATATATATATATATATATATATATATATATATATATATATATATATATATATATATATATATGCATCTTTGGCTGTTAAAATATATATATATATATATATATATATATATATATATATATATATATATATATATATATATATATATATATATATATGCATCTTTGGCTGTTAAATTGGTTGTAGTCCAAAAGAATGACATATGAATGATAGAATGACATACAGGTGGCATATAATTAGAGCTTATGCATGAATGACTGATCAGAATTCTTCATGGGTGCAATTTGTCAGTCAAGAATAAGGCTATGCACATGAGCGTCGAAAAGGAGTGGGGGCGAGTCCAACTTCACCCCTGGATCTGGATAAAAATATTTTACAGTCACTTTGCATGGATGGAGAGGTTCTGATAAACGCCGCCTACAATTATTAATATTCAGCCAGTAAATTCCATTTTAAGATTTTATCTGTTGTGTGTAGATCTCTCTATGTTTTGAGTTAATTTAAATGCACGGTCAGCATCATTGTCTCCAGTTTACTG
Source organism: Chaetoderma sp. LZ-2023a (assembly GCA_034401795.1). Taxonomy (NCBI): domain Eukaryota; kingdom Metazoa; phylum Mollusca; class Caudofoveata; order Chaetodermatida; family Chaetodermatidae; genus Chaetoderma; species Chaetoderma sp. LZ-2023a. The sequence continues at coordinate 35,087,505 of CM067370.1, read as the reverse complement.
CCAGCTATTATTGAGACTGACATAACATTCTACAAAAGAAAAGAAATAAATTTGGACAAGTACCATTTTTAAATTTGTCCGAATGTTAAATGGCATACATATAATAATTCCTAATCAGTTCCAAACATTATTCGTTAATCTCAATTTGGAAGTTGTGATTACAAATTGGTTTAAATATATTTTCTGTGAGATGGTAGTCATATTTGCAGTAGAAAATATATTAAAAATATAATAATTTCACAGCCGATTGTCTACATTTTTAGATATTTACCTGGAAATGCAGTAGATGAACTCAGATCATAAAAATATCATGGGGTAGGAGCCCCGGATCACACACAAATTTTGAAAGGTGATACTCTCCCTGACCGACCCACATGATTGCCCCACTCTGGGGAATTTCCTGCGTAGTATGCAATATGCTAAACGCAGTAATTATTTAACCCGCAATTTCACTGCCCTTATAGAAGTATTTTTGAACATTTTTGAATTAAAAAAAAAATGTTATCTTAGTCAAAGTCCAATATTTTATAAAATATTCAACAACATTTATACTGACCATTTGAAATATTACTTTTGATCCCTCCTACCTATATGGACTTACTGTCATGTCAAGGCTGTAGACAAGGGGTGTATGTAGGCTCTTTGAACTTTTGAGAAAATGAAAACAGTAAAATTTAGGCAAAGATTTTATAATTTACAACCAACTGAGGGTCCACATTTACCTCTGGAAATACAGAAGAGGATATCTAAGAGTACCCACATATCAAAATTTGACTATCAGGAGTCCCCATCCTAACCCACCCCACCCGCACGTCACTTGCCGGGCTAATCGGCTGTCAAACTAGTGGGCTGTCAGACTATTGGGGTGTCGGACTAGTTGGGTGTCGGATTAATGTGATGTCGGAATATTAGGCAGACCCCGTTAATATGACAACTGACAGAAGTCCATTTTTTAAAATAGCTAAAATTGTAATTGTGGGGTAATGAAAAATGAGATGAACATACATTCAGATCTACATAGCCTAGCGTAATGACTGGCCACTTGCAATAAAATGTTCCTCACAGCTGTGTCGATAATTGCACACATGTTACCTTCCCATCAGTCAAGTAATTGGGTCACCTGAGGTCAAAATGTAGTCAATTTTGTTCCCTGCTTAAAATCGCAAATTTGTGGATTGCTATAACAGACAAAGTGACTATAAAGGAATAGCTCGATATTAGAAAAGTGATTATTAGACACCATCTAGCATATCTAAAGGGTCAATATTCATTTATTTCAGGAATGGTGTTAATATGCCAACGGACAGAATGTTCATTTTTGGGAAATAAGGCCACATAAAATGTGCCATATCGTGATCTCCACAATTTGATACATGTATACGACGCTATGCTCATTTATGCCACATGTAGGCTGACGTCACAATCAAAATGTGTAATAAATGACGTGTCTATCTCCGTCATGAATATTTGCATAGTCCATGGAGTGTACGAAATTTATGTCTTTGATGGATTTACAATTCAATAAACATTCGGTTAAATAATTTGAAACTAATTTAACTGGTTGCTGTTGCGGCAACACACCCAGTCAAATTAGTGTCAAAATATTAAACAGATTAACTGTATATCTTTGAGAATTAAGTGTTCAAAGTACATAAATCGATCTCAGCGCGCGTAAAGCACTGGCGAAACAAAGCTGCAAATGGACGTTGCTTAGCTAGTAATGTACAGGGCATAGCTAGAAATGAACAGGTAATAACTAAAAATGGACGGGGAATAATTAAAAATGGATGGGGCCTAGCTAGAAATGGACGCTGCATAGCTAGAAATGGACGGGGCATAGATAGAAATGGAGAGGGAATCGCTAGAAATGGAGGGGGGCATAGTTAGAAATGGGCGTGGCATAGCTAGAAATGGACGGGACATAGTTAGAAATAGACGGGACATAGCTAGAAATGGACGGGCTATAGCTAGAAATGGAGGTGAATAGCTAGAAATGGGCGTTGCTTAGCTAGAAATGGACGGGTATAGCTAGAAATGGGCGCGACATATCTAGATATGGACGTTGCTTAGCTAGAAATGGACGGGCATAGCTAGAAATGTACGGGACAAGGCCAAAAATTGGCGTTGCATAGCTAGAAATGGACGGGCATAGCTAGAAATTGACAGGGCATCACTAGAAATGGGCGTTGCTTAGCTAGAAATGGACGGGGCATAACTAGAAATGGATATGGCATCGCTAGAAATGGACGGAGCATAGATAGAAATGGATGGGCATAGCTAGAAATGGGCGTTGCTTAGCTAGACATGGACGGGGCATAGCTAGAAATGGACCGGGCATACGGCTAAAAATGGACGCCACATATCTGGAAATGTACGGGACATAGCTAGAAATGGACAGGGCATCGCCAGAAATGGGCAGGGCCTAGCTAGAAATGGACGTGACATGGCTAGAAATGGACGAGACATAGCTGGAAATGGACAGGGTGTCGCTAGAAATGGACAGGACATAGCTAGCAATTGACGGGGTATAGCTAGAAATGGACGGGGTATAGTTAGAAATGGATCCACCTATTGTCATGCGCGCTATTATATACCTCGATATGAGCTGACGTACCAGCCCAGTCCGTACCCATAAATCTGATCAGAAAATGCCATCTTTGGTCGTGAAGCAAACGAATATGCCACCGGAACAGACACCTGATTATCATGCATCTCCGAAAGAATGTCGTCATCAGCCAGAACCTCTCCTTGCGCTGTTCTGAATGTATATTGGAAGTGCATCCATTTTGCCATATCCGGGCTGTTAGAACAATAGCCACCTGCTGGCATTATTATCGTTGAACTGAAGCATAAAATAAATATGGCATGTAACGTCAAGCAACAATTTGAAAATAGTCAAAAAAGGATGATACTACATTTATATGCTGATTCTGTCATATTATGTCCTTGCTTTGTGGAATGAAGTAGCATAGCTGTTCTTTAGATCATGGAAAGAGTGTCTGGGTTTTTTTAATTAATACACTACACTTCTTGTATTGCTGCATTGTAAGTTTATAAAGAGTGAATGGTCGTCATTATACTATGCGACAGTCGATGAGGTGCTTACTCATTCACGCCATTGTGCTCGCTCTGTTTTGGCAAGGCACTTGGTGACATTCTGACATCAAACTCAAGACAGTCTTAAACAGTCGTGATATGAAGGGGTATGTTAAATTTGGGGATTTTTAATTCTTGTATTCTGGAGTTATGACCAAGATGTGCATAGTGCTGTCCTTTTAGTGACCGGGTAACTTAGATATTTACGGTTTGACCTGAAGTTCATTTTTTGTGAATGGATGTAACCAAATAGATGACTAAACCTTCTTTCATTTAGAAGATATGATGCGGATAAACATAGGCAGACGGACAGACAAAATATCAGATAAACAAACAAACAAACAAACAAGGTTTGTGGCGAGTGAATTCTGGCGTATACCAAATGCTAGCATGAGATGGTAAATGTATCTCGTGCATCCCCTGTTTCAACCCTGCCGTAACCCCGGTACTCACCCTAATAGATCTGTTGGTACGACTACAAAGCCATTACCGTCATTGATATGTAGTTTGCTTTCCCGTTCAGATGTCCAGTCAGTGATGTTTGAGAATGCCAGAGTACTGTTCATACCGAGAGGATCCAGTAACTTCTGACGCATCACAACTTCATATTCTTCATTCGCCATTACCTCAACAGCACAGCCCAATAATATGTATCCATCATTGCTGTATAGGTGCATTTCGCGGAACCCAGTCCGGTCTCTCAAATATCGGAAACGACTAAATGAAAAGAAATTAATTAACCCAGAGTCGATGGCATGCTATCACGAATTCCCCCCCCCCCACACACACACACACACACACACACACACACACACCCGCTTTTCATCAACTTTGACATTTTGACTCCACCCGTGCGTGCACCCACCCACCACACACCACACACCCACAGCCAGGACAGCAGAGCGGGGAAAAATTGGTAGATCGCAAGATGCGCGATGGGTGAGCGGTTAGGGGCATGAGCACGTTCGCAGGTTCAGATCCCGATATACTGTGTAAATGGTCTGAGTGAATAAAGAAAGAATAAAAAGAAAGAAAACTGCGTTGCCCCAATCGACCTAGTTGTAAATAGGTACCTGTGATGGCATACATGTGCGCCTGTATATGACTGGCGCAAAAGATTGATCGCCAAAATGAACATGGGATAAGATACAAAGCGCGTAGAGCATGCATTCGTGTGATTAGGCGTTATATAAATGTGCCATCTATCTATCTAGATGGCAACCTTTACCTGGCTAACATAACATTTAAGATAATTTTACATTACATTTTGAGCGCACCGCACGGTGAAAGGGGGGGGGGGGGGGCGTAGAAGGGGCGGAACCTAATATATAAGTGCTTCAATCCGAAATTATATAGGTAGCTCATATAGCCAAATTGGTTGAATTCCACCAAGTAGTTTTGGAGAACATAGCCTAATGGATAGACTGACAACGGACAGACTGACAGATAGGCACAAGACATATAGATATGGTTGACACCAACAGAGCGAATCAGTTTTAGTTTCAGTTTTCAGTTTTCTTTACTCTGTTAGGCCAAATTCCATTGGCATATGAGGTGTACAATTAAATTACTATATTTTCGTCGTAGAAATTTACATGCTATACAATTATTGCTCAATTTTTTCAGCCTTATCATACTGCACCACCAAAGTTTAAATCCATTGCAAGTAACATCAATAGAAGTCTAGCTTGTAGTTGCAGCAGCTACGATGAGACAACCACGATGAGTACCATGGCAACAATAAAAATTAGTATCAGAACATTGACTATTGCTGAGCGATCACAATGACAACATTAACGATTACTATGACAAAACTGCCATGGCTGATACTACAACAACTACTACTACTACTACTACTACTACTACTACTACTACTACTACAAGGGAAAGTAAATGTGGCACGCACGCACGCACGCACGCAGGTACGCACGTAATTACGCACGAACTGATACACGCGCTTGCATACGCACGCGATCACAGACCCGAACGCGTAACACACGCACACGCACACGCACGCACGCACGCACGCACGCACGCACGCACGCACGCACGCACGCACGCACGCACGCACGCACGCACGCACGCACGCACGCACGCACGCACGCACGCACGCGCGCGCGCGCACGCATGTACGCACACACGCTCCATGAATACATACCGGCAATATTGTAATCGGGTGTGTGATTCGTCCAGTCCCGTCAATCTCGGCATGTCAAAATCAAACCATCCCATCCTATGCGCAGCCAAATCACGTAATGTCGCGTACTCCGTGCGAAATGTATCAGATAATTGGAAGCCATTCCCGAAAATGTCTTTTAATGGAGTGTTCCACTTTAATGGATACCTGAAATAGTATTGAAAGCGTCAGAAACAAGCATGCTGTAACTATTGCTACCTGGTGATATAAATCTTTAGAGATTGACAGTCAAAAACGCCATTAAAAATTGTCAGAAGCAGCTGAAACTCGAACTTGATCTGTAACATCTCATGACATAACAATAAACCAAGTTTCAGTTATATATGGTGAAGGAGAAGGAAAAAGTCTTGAAAGCTGATATGTTTGTATTTCATAAGTCGAAAGGGGACATAGCTCCATCCAAAAAATGACGCAAACGTCTGAACCTCGAACTTGGTCTGTAATTTCTCGTAATAAAGTAATGTACCAATTCTCAGTTGAATATCTTGAAAGACTGCGAGAAAAAGGGTGGAAACTAATATTTTTTCGCATTTCATAAGTCGAAAGGGGGCATAGCGCAATGAAAAACTGACGAAAATGTCTGAAACTCGAACTTACTCTGTAACTCCTTATACTAAAGCGATGTACCAATTTTCCCTTAAATACCTTGAAGGATTGCGAAAAAGGTGCAGAAAGCTGATGTTTTTCGTCGAAAGCGGGCATAACCCCATCAAAAATTGATGCATACCCCCGAAACCCGAACTTGGTCTGAAACGTCTCATAATAAAGCAATGTAGCAATTCTCAGTAGAATGTCTTGAAAGACTGCGAAAAAAAGTGCGGGAAACTAATATTTTTTGTATTTCTTAATTCGAAATGGGGCATAACTCAATGAAAAATTGACGAAAATGTCTGAAACTCGAACTTGCTCTGTACCTCCTTATACTAAAGCGATGCACCGATTTTCGCCTAAATATCTTGGAGTGCGAAAAAAAGTGCGGGAAGCTGATATTTTTTGTATTTCTTAAGTCGAAAATGGGCATAACGCCATAAAAGAAATTGACGCATACGCCTGAAACTCGAACTTGGTCTGTAACTTCTCATAACAAAGCAACATACCAATTCTCAGTTGAATACCTTGAAGGACTGCGGGAAAAAGTGCGCAAACTACCTGCGACTGACGGGCAGACGGACGGACGGACAGACGGAGTGCAAACCAATAGTTCCCCCCCCCCCTCCGGTTTTACCGGTAGGGTACTAATAAGATAATGCCACGAATCTAGTCACATGTGATAAAGGTAGTCGTACTATAAACTGGGAGGTGATTGGAATGTTGATGTAGCCTACTTATGAAACGATACTGCTGATTAATCTCTGCTATCTCATTTATTAGAAAAGTTAGGAGCAGGTAAATGTACAAAATTAATTCACCACATCATGTGAGGTTATCTTAATTCCATTCTAATTTCTCTTCCAGACCATGTTCAGATACATAGGTTGGCTAAAATATGTCATTTGTAGTAAATGAATGGCATGGAGCTTCCCATGGCAGCAACAGCAGCGCCCAGTCAAATTAGCTTCACTATATTCAACAGAATGTGTATTAAATAGTAAATATACAATTCGTACAACAACGCTTAGTCCGTCGTCAATTAAGCGTTCGTAACGAACTTAGCTACGTCATTCATGACGTAATTGATTAAGACGTCATCATACACGTCATGTAGTTGATTATCACGTCATATGATTGATGGATAAAGTGGAATTCTCCATTTATTATTGTTGTTGTCTCTGCTGCTGCTCTTGCTATTGTTGTTGTTGTTGTTGTTGTTGGTGGTGGTGGTGGTGGTGGTGGTGGTGGTGGTGGTGGTGGTGGTGGTGGTGGTGGTGGTGGTGCTGGTGGTGGTGGTGGTGGTGAAAGTGGTGGGCGTGGTGGTGGTGCTGCTGCTGCTGGAGGTGGTGGTAGTGGTGGTGGTGGTGGTGGTGGTGGTGGTGCTGCTGCTGCTGCTGCTGCTGGTTTTGTTGGTGATGATGGTCGTGGAGGTGGTGGTGGTGGTGGCGATGATGTTGGTAATGGTGGTGGTGGTGGTGGTGGTTGGTCGTGGTGGTGGTGGTGGTGGTGGTGGTGGTGGTGGTGGTGGTGGTAAGTTGTCACACTCACCTGTGCTTATGTTCTGAGAGAATAATTGCGACCAAGGCTGTTGTAAAACTTTTACCTAGGGATCCAATACATATGCGAGTTTCTGGTCTCAATGGGATCTTGTTCTGGTAGTCAGCGTACCCATAGCTCCTATAAAAAGTATTTCCGTTGTTAGTAACTGCAAGATTAAGACCAGGAATATTGCGACACCGGACAGCCGTGGTCACTATGTGGTCAATGGTTGTCCAGTCATGAATAGTGAGACCATGAGAAGTATTGACAGAGGCACATAGCGCACCATGTCTAGAGAAACATATTGATATTGCTACCAATGTACTGAAAATAGTCTGGATCCACATCTTAAGTGTGAATTGCGGTCTATGGGCACACCTAAGTATGCTTTTGTATAAGAAAGCTGAGTCAAAATGGAAGGGTACGCAGAACAAAGCATTTTATGAGATGATACTATGAGATAAACTGATCAAATGACCGCGGCGGTAATCTATTTCTATGGACGCGACCATGTACTGTATTAGATCTGGCTGTGCACTAGGTGTGACATATATGCGTGTACGCGAGGGTGTTGTTGGACGAGGGAGATTTTGTGGGGTTGTGCATTCGCTCTTTTGCGGGCTTTTGCGATTACGATTAACTGGAGAAAATGCTCAATTCTCCTTTTACCACCTTCGTGTGTACAAATTGTATATTATTGATAAATCAATTTAATAACTGTTGAATATTCTGAAACTAATTTGACTTTGTGGATTTGTTCAATTCAGCTTCTCGTTGTGCCTTTTTCACGTGTACGAACTGTATGTCATTTATAAATCATCAATTTAATGACTTTCGAATATTTTGAAACCAATTTGGCTGAAAAATACTCAAGTTTCCTCCTCTTTGTGCCATTTTCAAGTGTACAATTTGAGCTACAATCTGTCGATATTTCGACCTTTCTCCTTGTGCTATTTTTCGAGTGTACGAATGGCATTTTATTGATCAATTTATAATGAATATAATTATGTATATAAAATCTACGTCATGAAATATATTATCAACTGTAATGCCTCATATGTCTATACAAGGCCTGAGTGTAATAAAGTGAACTTGAACTTGCGCGTGATTTTCTAAACTAAGGCGGTGTTCACACAAGATAGCTAATCCGAACTAAATCCGAAGTCCGATTGATTGCAAAGGTTCGTTAACTTGTCATAACTTGTGTAAGAATGAAAGTGATCGATTGGACTTAGTTAGGTTCTAACTAGAGCTCTAGTGTGACCACAGCTTAGGTATTTAAAAGCAGCCGAAGTGTAAGCGTGCAATACATTATAGGCCTATTAATCATGTTCAACGATTCAGCTACTCTTTGTTGATGTGTCTTTATAACATATTATTCAATGATCATTCGCTAATGGCGCGTGTGCACACACTGACAAGCGCATGAAAATAGCTCCTATTATTATTAGTGGGAGTTTGACGTATAGTGTCTGATCATGCGCATATGATGAACACCACAACCACCACCACCATCACCATCACCATCACCACCACCACCATTACCATCATCATCATCATCATCATCATAGTAGCAGCAGCATCTTTATCCAACTTTGTATCGTCATTGTAGCGTTTCCAATAACTGGTGGCGGTCATGCTAAGGAGTGTTAACGTTTAAAAGGATATATGTATATATGATGACAACAGCTTTCAGCAAAGATGATCCAAAGATGAATATAAATCTGCAGTTCAACATCGACAAAACGCAGGCATCTGATTTCACTACTTTACCGAGTACAAATACCGGCGTTTGATTTCTCTACTTGACCGAGTAAAGCAAATTAGAGACAATTTGATGACGTCTACATAATTATCAAATGATACTATGGTGACTATGGTTGAACTACCATGTTCATCACTGAGCCATTTTGTAATTACACAGATTCATGGCGTAAATGTCACAAATTAGGACTTAGTATGACAGGAATTATATTTATCTAATCGTGTCAACTCCTGATAATAGAGGCACCCAGTTGTAGCTATGCCCCGCCCACCTCTCGCTAAGCTCCACCCACGCCTTTCCCGTATTGGGATCCATTGATCCCTGCACTCTATCAATCCCAAGTTCCATAAAACTATAGATGTAACCTGTTAATATTTAGAAATTATGGCAGCAACAGCGCCCAGTCAAATTAGTTTCAAAATATTCAACATGTTTATTAAATGGTAAAGACATACAATTCGTACAACAACGCTTAGCCCCTCATCAATTATGCGTTCGTGACGAACTAAGCTACGTCATTCGTGTCTTCATGATGTAATTGATTATGCCGTCAGACTACAATTGATTATGACGTCATATGATTGACTCAGAAACTGGAATCCTCCATTGTATAGTACTTCCAAGCAGAGTGGTCAGCTGGAGCATATACAGCAGTCTCGCCGGTTATTAAAGTATATACTTTGCGCCTTAGCCTATTGAATGCGAAAGGCTAACCATGGCAAATCATTTCCGATGTAAGAAACATGATGTTAAATATTGTGAATCTAAATTTACTGGAAGCTGTTGCTGAAGCTGGCAGCAACAGGTCCTTGAGGAATTTGTTTTAAAATAGTCAACAGCTTAACCGTTTGGTTTCCTTAAAATTGTGCCTGATGGAGGTTTATTAACGTGTCACACCATTACAATTTAAAACCGCCAGTCCTCTGTTATTGATCGCAGTTCTTAAGCGGGATATTCTATAGGTAACTATTGACATCAGTACGGAGGCCGATTTTCAAATCACTTCCCTGCTGGGTTTTAGAAGGATGGCCCTTAAATTAAAAAATTCTACTCCGTTATTAATGAACGGATCTTGAGAAAATTTGAGTTTTTTCGATTCACCTCATAATGGGGTTCAGAAGGACGCCCACTCATATTTTAACATCTCTAAGCAAGTTGTGGAACGTTCCGTTGTCTTAGCTCGCACTAACTTTACAATAGCTTTTTAAAATCCATACAATCTTTTCAGATGCTTAATTCCCGAATATCATTAAAATCCTCTTCCGAATATCCGGGTCACTAGCAAATATAAGAAATACTAATGGTCTTCAGCAACCTTCTGTTACAATTTGAAGCAAATCGGATCAATAGTTTATGTGAAATCAATCACATGATAATATGCTTAGAATGCAGATCCGTGAATCTTAAACCAAAATCATGACCAGAGATTAGAAGGCCCAATATCACTGTAATAACAGCCTTTCTTGTTGTAAAATTTCAGACAGATCTGATGCGCACTTTCTGAGATATAACTGCGTACATGCAAACACGCACAGGCACAACCACACACACACACGCACGCACTCGTGCACGTATGTACGCCCACAAACCCGAATGCAATACATTTTGCTATACAATGCGAGGATAACAAACTAATAACTGCTAATCCCGATACTACCCTGATAATGCAGCTTACTGGGCCGATGATGGGCCGATTCCGGGCCGATGGTTAATGTATCGTCACGGTATCGGTCCAGCATTGGCCCAGTAAGTTGCGTTATTTGGTTAGATTAGACTAATCTTAGAAGATGATGTCCTGATACTAGATCAGTCTAATCACAAAAGCTGGTGTCGTGGTTTTAGATCAATCTAGTCTTAGAAGCCGGGTGTTACTGGAGACTGGTGAACAAGTGCAAAGGAGGTGACACGCCTATTCTTCATCAGTTTACAGTGCCGTGATCCGCCTCTTCCTGGGGCGAGTTTCAGGCGCGAGTCCTATATACCGGGTAGCCTGAGTCATTCGAGACCCGTATGCTCCTGTCTATGTACTATGGTTAGCATCCGGACACCTCTACTATGATAATACTATAGTTACTATCAACATCTGTGCACGCCTGATAATAGCCTGACTATTGATTAACGCTAAAAATGGTGGAGACATGTTTATCAATTTATTTAATGGATTTTATAGCTGTGTTGCACTAGTCTTAGGCCGTATTCTCACTAGTAGTGGAGTGGCTTAAGTCCAAATTTAAGTGATATCGTGACCTGCTGGAACAAAGCACCAAATTTGGCACAGATGTAGTTTAGGTTAATACCGAACTTTTTAGAGGGGGCCGCCACATTTTAAAGGTCAAGGTCACACTGAGGTCAAGGTCAAAGGTCAATTTATGGGGGTTTTCATATTTTCCCAGGGGATGACTGTGATATTATGTAACAAAGCACCAATCATGGCACAGAAGTACATTAGGATAATAAGAAACACTCTTAGAGAAGGATGCCAATTTTTAAAGGTCAAAGCCATGCTGGGGGTCAAGGTCAAACATAAAATTGTATGGAATTTTTAAATCTTTTACCAGGGAATGGCTGTGAGATGACGTAATAAAGCATCATTTTGGCATAGTATAGTATTTTAGTATAATATAAAGAAATTTGAGGTAGTTGCCAAATATTGAAAGTCAAGGTTACAATACAGTCAAGGTCAAAGGTCAAACTATGTGGAGGTTACAGATTTTTTTTCATGGAATGGTCGCAATATGCTGTAACATACCATTAAAACTCAGTACAGATGTACATTGGGACAATATAAAATTTTAAAATGTGTTTATTGATATGCATAGCTATCTATAGTCTGAAAAGAACAAGTGTCTGAAAATAAACCACTGTGTAGGGCACAGCATAACACAATTAAATTCATAACGGCTGTGAAATTCTAATAGAGTGAAAACCTTTAAACAAGCAATTAAAATAAATAGCAAAACATTAATGCAGTCATTCCACATAAGAACGATCTACAGACACTTAAGATTGCCATGGAATCAGATTAAAACACAAAATTGACGTAATTTAATTGAAACATCAATTGCGAGCTGTATAAGCATACAATAGTATCGGTATTTATTTGATTTTTATAATAATGCACGGTCCCGGGTAATTTTATAAACTGTTATTCAATTTAAAATGAATACGTGTTATCGCTTAGATAACAATTCTCTCTTTGTCGTATGCTATCAGTATCATGTCTTACACAGTTGTATAAATTGATGGGAATTTTTGCCTGTTAGTTGCTGGTGACTAAATTCTGCTCTAGCAATACAATAGACTGTTTGAACCTTATATATTAGACCTTCCCGACAGAATGGACTGGACAAATTGCATAATATGTGGAACGGACGATGACATATTAAAATGTCCCGCATTCAGACAAGACGGTAAAGGTCTACAATCATATGAGGACTTTATGAAATACGTAGGTTTCAGAAAGTTACATTTAATGCCTCTTGATGTATGTTTTCCTGAAAGCGTTAATGCAAATAACCTCCATGCCAACAAGGCAAAGTGGCACCTTAATTGTCAGCTTAAATTTGCTAGTTCAAAATTGCAGCGAGCTCAAGAAAAACATGACAAAAAGAGAAATATTGAACAGTGTGGGGATGATATCGTACAAACAAAATTAAAACGCACCACCCCCTCTGATGAGTCTAAACACTCAGATAGGTGTATCTTCTGTAAGCAAACAGAAGGGGTACTTCATATGTGTAGTACATTAGAACTGGACACCTCGCTTAGAGAACAGGCAACGGAAATGCAAGACAGATCTGTTAGCCACACTTGCAGGTGGTGATTTGGTTGCCATTGATGCAAAATATCACAAGCATTGTATGAATGTTTAGAAATCTCTACAGAAGTATACACAGAGTCCAATCAGTCCCATTAACGCTTACTGAGCAGAAAATGACCGAGTCGAGGGTATTTGCTGAACTTGTATCATACATTGAAACCAGTTTGGAAGACGGTGTTTTTATATTCAGATTAGCAGACTTGCATAAAATGTATGAAAATCGGTTTACATCATTAGGGCTTCAAAAATCAATAAACAAAACCCGGTTAAAGAACAGGCTTATGTTGCACTATCCCAAATGACTGCCAGGAACAAACAGATGGCAAGAACACACTTCTAGTCTTTAACGAAGGTCTCCAAGTGCTGCTGAAAGAAACACTTGAAATGCGTAATTTCGATAAAGATGCCCTGTCAATGGCACATGTAGCTAAAATCATACGGAAGGAAATGTTTGAGACAGAATTTCCCAAATTCTCAGTTAGTTTTACTACAGATTTTCAAGACAGTTCAGTGCCGAATAACCTCAAAGTCCTGGTTTCGATGCTGCTGTATGGGTCAAATATCACAGAGCAGAATGCTGGTAACTCGCATGCATGCGTGACTATAATCAGAACGGTCACGTCATCGCAAGGATAAAGAGCCCCCATTGCCATTATATATAGGTCTGAATGTACACACGCAAACCCGAAGTACAAAAATTGTGAATCAACTTCATGAACTTGGTGTCAGTGTGAGTTATGAGCGTGTATTAGAAATGGAAGACTGGCTCACAAATGCAGTTTGTCAACGGTTTAATGAGGAAGACTTAGTATGTCCTGCACAAATCCGCGAGGATGTGTATATAACAGGAGCCCTTGATAATTTAGACCACAATCTCGAATCACAAACAGCTGAAGGGTCTTTTCATGGAACTAGTACTAGCTTGTTCCAGCTCCCTACACAGTCTAATCCTGGAATATCTAGACCACCCATCACAGTTCCACCTCCAGTGTGCACCAAAAACCCTTCCCTCCCGGACAGCTACCGCATAGTTCCAGCTGTAGCATGCAGCACCAATCTTTTAACTGTTCCAGAGGCACATGTTGTAGATGACACCCCTGACATGTTAAATACAGCAGTTGAACAAAAGACCCACTGGTTAGGACAGAGAATGCCACTGCTAGATAAAGACAAACTTGCGAAAGATGACTTCATTGCATGGGCTGCTCATCATGCTGATCGTCAGCCAGATAACCCAGATCCACCTGGGGTAAGTGTTCTGTTGCCTGTGTTCTATGAGAAAGCAGCTACAATGGCCATGGTTAAACATGGGATGGAAATGGTTAAACTTGTCATCCAAAAACGAAACCCTGGGCAAATACCAGTACAGGTTGATGATCAACCAATTTACGCTCTGGCAAAGTATGCACAGTGGAATTGGCCACACACCATAGGTGAATCTAGATATATCGTCGTAATACGTGGTCTACACACAGAGATGGCATTGTGGAGGGTAGTAGAAGACCTCTTGGAGGGATCAAGGTGGTGTGTAGCAGTGAGTGAAGCTGCTGTTGCCACTGCCGGAACTGCAGACTCCTTCCTCAAGGTGGCGCACCTCACTAGGACACGGCATGCGCATAAAGTAACTGACATGGCTCTTGCAAAATTACAACATGATGCTTTCAACACAATGTGCAATCCAGGAGATGTGCCTTTTGAGGACTGGAAAGTTGAAATGATACGTAACAGCCCAAACTTTGAGTTCAGGGATAGTCTTGCATCTTGAACTGTTGGTGCTAGTTTTTGTTCGATCGCACAGAGAAAGAAACTTTGCCCTATATATACTATATAAGCACTAGCACCATGATTTTTTGTGCTTGACCACACAAATTATGCCAGATGGCTACCAGTTCACATCAGAGATATGAAGGCTCTCCCACAAGAAATATGAAATGAGTATGAGGCTAATTGGGTGTTCACGAAGGGTAAGCGAAAGTTCTCGAGCATGCCTCTCGACCAAGCACATGAACAAAATAATGACAGAGTGAGAGGATCCGGTGGTGTCATTGGCCTGACTGAAAATCCTATTGCTCTAAAACGATGGATGATAGCAGGACCTGAACAGGCCAGGATTCTCACATAATCTGATGAACTGTATCACGTGACTGATCAACCATCCACAAGCCATGAACAGGGGCATTCAACACAAGAAACATTCCAGAATCAGGTTAACAACATGTGAAACACCATATTGGCAATGGGTAACTCATTTATGGATAAGTCAAATGAACTCATGACTCTGGACACACACGATTGTATGGATGGCACAGATGTACAGACATTTCACACGATGGAGACATTGGGTAATGAGCAATATTCAAACTATGTCAAGGATGTGCTTGTTGAAAGGAAAGAATCAACCCATAGGGCCATAAAAAAGAATCATCTTCCGTTCTTTAAGCGTCCTCACGACACTAGCGGGAACTCAAAGGCAAAACAACAATTCCAAGAAATAAAAAATGACTGCAATCTATTCAGTCAGCTATTCATCGCTGCACAAGTCCGCAGCACAAAGCTGGATGAATTCTTCACACATGAAAATCACCCATGGCCACCAGCATTGTCTCTACATGAAAGACTCCGTCTACCAAGCAACAAAGCAGAGCTACTGCATTGTATTGATCTAGCTGTCCAAGCAGAAACGCCATCTCACTTTGATGCCAAAGTAGTTGATGGTGCTGCCATAGTACATGCCTTGCCACAGGAAAGTGCATCTACTTTCGGTGAATATAGTGACAAAGTGTTCATCCCATGGATAGAGAGACAACTTACAAACTGTTCCAGAATTGACATAGTTTGGGACACTTATAACTGTGACAGCCTGAAAACAACAACTAGAGAACAACGAGGTAAAGGGGTTCGGCGAAGGTGTCCCGCAATGGTAAGTTACCACCTTGCTTTGCTGGTTCCCTTCAGGATTCTAGAAACAAGGAAGAGCTATTTGCTCTTCTGACAGAAGATGTAGTGAATCATGAATATCCACATAACAAACTGGTATTCATTACCTCTGGCCCGACAGTGCAGTCAAATCAATCCAATATCACAATGGGAGAGAGTGATCACGAAGAGGCAGATAGTAGAATATGCCTCCATTTGAATGATGCTCTTAAAGAGGGTCTATCCTCATTAGAACCGTGGATACTGATGTGATTGTGATTCTGGTGTGAGTTTTCCATGATCTTATACAGTGTCATCCAGATATGCAGCTATGGTTTGGCTTTGGTACCGGAAAACAGTACCGATATTATGATGTTCATTCAATCTGCCAGGAACCACAGTTTAGCGGTAAAGCCAAGAAATCTGTTTGGAAGATATGGAAAGCATATCCCACTGCCACAGAAGTATTCATGATCACACCACTGTCTGCATTTGTTCCACTAGACATTACATCTCCAGTATTCAAAATAATAGAAAGATTTACCTGTATCATGTATGAAAACACTACTCCACATGTTGATGTGAATGAGCTTTGAGAGGAGCTATTCACAAGGGGAGTGAAGATGATGGAGAAGCTTCCTCCCACTCAAAATGCACTGCTCCAACATGTTAATCGATGTCTATACCAGGCCAGTATTTGGAGAGGAAGTTTGAATCCAAAGATATCTGCACCTACTCCTGAAGGCGTTGGGTGGATCAAAGGAGACACTGGGTTGTGCCTATTGTGGACAACTCTACCAGCTGCCGCTGTTAGCTGCAGATAATTAATCAAGTGTGGATGCAAGACGACGCCTAGTTGTTCAAAGAATTGCAAGTGCAGGAATGCAGGTCTCGCATGCACAACACTGTGCCTTTGTCCTGGCAGTTGTGAGACAATTTGACTTTGATCGACTGACTTTGAAACCACGTATTGTAGTCTCAGTGCAATTGCCATGATTGGAACTACACAACTGAACATAAAACTGTTGGTTTAGACAGCACGTTTATGTTTCTATTTTTGAAATAAGACCCCCACCACAATTTTACATTTTGACATTGACCTTAGTTTGGCAACCCCTCTAGAGAGATTTGCATTATGCTAAACCGTGTTGTGCACATTTTCCAACCTCAAATACAAATGTACCATTTAAATTAACATTTCCCGCATTTATTTATAATGGGAGGGGCCAAGACCTCAAATTATCCTTTTGAGCAATGAACCCAGGAACAGCACTGACTAAGGTACATCAGTACAAAAAACTGGCTTTGACGTGACCCTGACCATTAAAACTTAGCAGACCCATCTGAAAAGTAATGCGTTGTACTATGGTACATCTGTGTCAAAACCTGTGCTTTTTGCAGCATGTTACACACATTCCCTGGAAAGAATTATAAAAAATCCCACATAATTTCACCTTTGACCTTGACCTCTGCATGACCTTGACATTTAGACTTTGGCAGCCCACTCTAAAAATGTTTGTATTGTCCTCTAATACATCTGTGCCACATTTGGTGCTTTGTTATAGTGTGTCACGGTCATTCCAATGAGAAAATATGGGAAAAACGCATAATTTGACCTTGAGCTCTGTGTCACCTTGATGTTTAGACTTTTGCAGCCCACTCTAAAAATGTTTGTATTGTCCTCTAGTACATCTGTGCCAAATTTGGTGCTTTATTACAGTGTGTCATGGTCATTCCATAGGGAAAATGTGAAAAAGCACATAATGTGACATTTGACCTTGACCTCTGCGTGACCGTGACCTTTAAAGTTTGGCAGCCCCTGCCCAAAAGTTTCGTATTTCCCTCAAATACATCTGTGCCAAATTTGGTGCCTTGTTCCAGCAGGTCACGATCATTCCCCTAAGCCACTCTACTATAGAGACTTAACCGGCGTAACGCGATACTGAGGTATATGGCGTTATTTCCGATTACCTCTCCAGTGCGAACACGGCGTTAAAAGGTTATTTTAATTCCAAAACTTACTAAAGAATTATCCTTAATGCCCCCATCACACCGAACTCGTTCTCACTACGTTCTGAAAAATGTAGCCGAACGGGCTCAAACTGTGTGCAAACGGAGTGGACGTAGTAGCAACTTTTTACGGTCTGTTTACGAACTTCATGGACGGGTTTGGTCGGGAATGTTGCTCCAGAACGTTGAGCCTGCTCAAAATTTTCGGGCGACCATCCCGTCCTGCAATTAGACGGAGTGACAACGTACTTAAAACGAGATGGACGTACTACGAACGGAATTGCCGTACTTCGATCGTACTAGGGACGTGTTATGACGTGGTGCGGTCGGGCGTCAATTGGCAGTATGTGTGCACACCGACCGCGTCCGTTTGTAGCTCGTTCATCCCGTTCACAGAGAGACCCAACTCGACCGCATTACGTCCTTAGTGCGTCGTTATTCAGTCTAAATACGATCAAAACAAAATAACAAGTTCTGAACAAGTTTACAACACGTTTCTACACAGTTCAAAAAGTTCGCAGTAGGTTCTTAGTACGCTCTACTCGTTTTGAGTACGTTTATTGCGTTCTTACGCTGTTTTACAACGTCCACCCCGTCTGCAGTACAATCAGACAAGGGGGGGGGGGGGGTGTATAAATACGGGTCGTTTCCTCACTGGTTCATCATTTGGGCACAAGATTTTTTTTCAGTTTACATCTGTTCCTGACTTCATTGCCCAACACCATGGATAACCTAGCAGCTCTTAACATCTTGAATGTTGGTTTCCTGCAATTTTTGTTGGAAGCAGAGCAAGAACACAATGAGATGGTAGCGCAAGAGAGAAGAAGGAGAAGACCAAGAACCTGTTGGGTGAGGAACTGGTTAAAACCGGAGAGAAGATTAGCCGTAGGACATTATTATCAGCTGATGGAGGAGCTCCGCCTGGATGATCAAGAGTCCTTCTACAACTTTTTGAGAATCACCCCACCCATGTTTGACGAACTCTTTGAACGCATCACCCCCTTTATAGAAAAAGAAGACACCAACTACAGAAAGGCTCTGGAACCAGGGATGAAGCTTGCCATCACACTGCATCCTCTGGCAACAGGAGATTCGTATGCCACCGTTCAATATGATTTCCGGGTAGCCAGAAACACAATCTGCTTATTGGTGAGAGAAGTCTGTGATGCACTGGTGATGGAGCTCAAGAATGAAGTCATCACCTACCCTGTCGACAGAGACGCTTGTGAACAAATTGCTGAGGAGTTCATGATGCGATGGAATGTCCCACATGCCTGTGGTGCTCTAGATGAGAAACATGTTGCCATCAGAAAACCTCCCAAGACTGGAACCATGTACCACAACTACAAAGGCTTCCATTCAATCGTCCTAGTGGCCCTGGTAGATGCAGATTATAAATCCATGTGGATAGATGTTGGTGGTTTTGGAAGCCAGTCTGATGGCCAGATCTACAACCAATCAGAACTGAAAGAATGCTTAGAAGATGGCTCCATTGGATTCCCTCCTCCTACACCCTTGCCAAATGATGTCCAGGACTTTCCCTATTTCCTGCTGGGAGATGACGCCTTCGCCCATACCTCATGAAGCCATACTCAGACCGTCACGTGACAAGAGAAGAAATGATTGCCAACTACAGGATCTCTAGAGCCAGACATGTGGTCGAAAATGCCTTTGGCATTATGGCCCAAAGATGTCCTCTTGTCAACAATGCAACAGGTGCCAGTGAATGTGCAGACCATCGTTGAAGCTTGTGTGTGCCTTCACAACTTCATCCGTCTCCGAAACCCAGCCATTCAGAACGTTCAACTGGATGCTGAAGATGGTGCACACAACCTCATCCCTGGAGACAAGATGTCAACCTGCCAGACTTGGACGTGCCACAGGGAGGAAACAGAGACATGGTTTTGGCCAAGAGACAAAGGGACTATTTAAGAGATTATTTTATCAGCCCAGCAGGGGGTGTGCCATGGCAGGACAGGATGATTGATATATAAGTGTCATGACATTAGAGGATGATTGGAGGACACTGTTTGATGTTTAATTTTAACTTATGATGTTTTCTAATTTTTATTTTTATTTAATAAAAATGTTTTGTAAACATATGAGAAGTAAGACAAGTTTTGCTGTAATAATAATATGTAGTACAACGATGATGTTTAATTAAATACATATAAAACTGTTTACTGTTACCACGATTTCAACGGGCACATGTTTATGTTTATGTAATAAAAGTTAATTATATTTAATCATATTTCCTAAAATAAACACATACATGTCCAAGATTGCCATCGTTGTCGATATCGTCGATATCGATTTCGATATCGACGATATCGTCAGTATAGGCAACACTAAGGAATTAATCAACTTACCTCCCAACCTTGTCGATATCGTCGATATCGGTTTCAAAATCGATATGGACAACAGGGTTAGGGTTTAGGGTTGGGAGAAAAGTTGATTGATTACTTAATGTTGCCTATATTGACGATATCGGCGATATCGTATTCGACATCGACGATATCGACGGCCAGGGAAATGATTGGAGTTGGGGTTAGAATATGCTTATTGATGATCAGAGGAAAGGGACGAACATGATTCAATATCGAATACGATATCGACGATATCGTTTTTACATTGTGTCTTGGACACTAATGGATATTGCATTATACAATGATAAACATGAACAGGGAAATTAGTATCAAATTACTCCTTAAAAATATCAATAACAGAGAACATAGGAAAAATATCAAATATTATAACATATTTGTTTTCATGCTGTACTTCAGCTTATAACAATGAAAACGAATATTAAAATAGCATCATAGGTATCAAACTAAATATCAGACAATCATAAAGCATGTCACCATACCATATGCATTGTCATCATTTTAACAATAAAAACACAAGTTATAAAATTACCAGCACAACTGAAAAATATATAAAAAGTCTCAAGCAGTATCAACCATAAATTATCCAAAAGGTATATTATTAGTCACAATCAATCTATTCCTACGCTTCAGTCTCTTTATCCTAAGGCTGCTGAGGCTTCTGGTGTTCATCATCCTGCTGCTGACCTTGCTGTTGATCTAGTGAGGGCACATCCAGTAACGAGCTAAACCCAGAAGGGAAGCTGATGTCCGGTGAGTTGATTGGAAGAGGTGTGGATGCCATAGGGGTGAACTGAGGGGTGCTGAGTAGAGGCGTGTCTTGTTGCTTGCCCTGTGGTTGTTGTTGCTGCCTCGAGGAGGTTTGCTGCTGTGGCTGGAAGAAGTTCTGTGGCTGCTGCTGCTGGGAGAATTGCTGTGACTGTTGTTGCTGGGAGATTTGCTGTGAATGTTGTTGCTGGGAGAATTGCTGGTGCTGAGGGAACTGTTGTTGTAGCCAGGCAGGCTCCCCAAACACTCACTGGGTTCTGCACAGTTGATGGCCACATGTGAGGAGGTGGCTGCCAACCAGCTGAGGACCTAAAAGGTTCAGCTGTAGCTGTACGCTGTTGGTCCCTCTTCAGGTCACTATCTCTGTCTTTATACATCAGCACAGTTCACGATGTCTCTATGCATCTCTTCCCACAAGGTTGGGTGGATTTCGTAGACAGACTCTCTAATGTAATCAATGAAGACCTCCTTCATCCTGTCTGTGTTCGGTCTGACCATCTTAAGGTACTACCCTTATTTATGTTGTTGTCACAACTGTTGTGGACGTGATCTTCGAAGCTTGAAGCGGCGAACGAGAATGAGAACTGGCAGAAACGTGCTGGGTTTTTATAGCCGTCAGGTCAGGACGTGATTGCAATTACGTTCTGAACGCACTACGGACAAGATGAGGACGTGGTCAGAACGAGTTAAACTGTCTGTGAACGAGGTGGTCGAGTTACGAACTAGTTATAACGAAGTAGAACTAGTTACGAACGGGTTTAAACTGACTACAGACGGGCTTGGACTGCTTGGAAACGGTGCCCCCATGAGGTGAACGGGCAATTTTACCCGATCTGAACTTGATATAAACGGACTGCAGACGGGATAAAGACGAGATGGACGTATCACACAGCTTGAAATTTGTTAAACTGTTGTGTACTGAATGTTCAGAAAGTTCAGCTATTCTTTCCTTAATCGGTATTACATGTTTGAGAATAGTGTTATTGAAAGATGGCGCGACCCATGGCAGAAATGGTAATGGAGGAATCCAGTTTTAGCTATGCCCCGCCCATCTCAAGCTAAGCTTCACCCACACATCGCTCATGTTGGAAGCGATCCCTGCACTCTCTGAATCTCAATTTCCAGAAAACTATATATGTATGTTGTTGACTATTTTGAAACTAATTTGACTAGGTGTTGTTGCTGCCTATTGGTTTCAAAATATTCAACAGCATGGGTATTAAATAGTAAAGACATACACTTCGTACAACAACGTACAATTAAGCGTTCGTGACGAACCTATCTACGTCACTAATGACGTAATTAACTATGACGTCATCCTACACGCCACGTAGTTTTTTACGATGCCATACCGATACACACGGGTCAACTTGGCCAAGTTCCAATCCTAACCATAGTTTGCTATAGCTAACTAGATTCCCAGTCGAACTTGAAATAGTTAACTAGCTAGTCAGCTATAGCGCGTAAATTTCAAAATGGCAAACACCTATCGTTTGCCACGATTAAATGCATATAAAAGTGTAAATATTTTACTAAATAACTTAGGTTTGGTGAAATTATGCTTTTCCCATTGTATGGCAATGTTTCCAAGCCTATATTCCTTCCCAATTCATGTCATATGCACCCTTTTTGACGTCTTAGCGGACAAAAATAACCCATTTTCGTAGGCTATTAAAACAGACGACACAAAGGGTTAATGGAGACTGCTACCCGGCTCCAAATTTTCTGCAATAGTAATCCAATGGGGAACCGGGAACCAACGAACTATAGTTAGCTATCCAGTGTTTGGCTGGGCATAGCAGCCGCGCTTGTTCAGTAAACCAGCAAACTGACCATAGTTAGTGAGTCGAACTTGAACCTTGTTGTACACAACTCGTTGGATGAAAAGGTTGGATGAAAATACAATCTATCTTTTTCAGCCAACTTTTTGTTGCATACAACATGTTTTAAGTGTGTATCTGTATGTCTGTATGTAAGTATGTCGAGCTTTAGATATAAACAAGAAAAGCTAATTTCAAAACGCACAAACCGGGAATTCTGATTTCAACTTGTTCAATTCCGGCAATCGATAAGCCACTTGTATCTACGTCACTCCAGTTACGGCTAACATAGGAATCAATAGCATACAATGAATCGAAAGCAGTGTCTCCGAAATTACTTTTAGTATACTCGATGTTTGTAATTGGTTCTAGGATAGTTTTCCCTGCTGAATACGCTCGTACGTGTTTACATTTTATTAAACAGACTGATATGCTCGAAATTGGTTATCGAAGAGGTGTGTGTAAAATCCCACAGATTTCGCTCAATTTTATTGAAACTATCGTGGAAGGGAGATAAACGTTGTCGTATAAGAAACGTACGGGCAAATAAATTAGCTTGTTTACTTACGTCCCATACACGTGATAGATTTTTAGTTGGAAATTGGTCAGCCGGTTAGTGGTAGGCTATAAGATATTGAACAAAAGCTGTTGTTGTTATTGTTGTTGTTGTTATTGACTGAGAAGGTTTCAAGCGAGTCGGTGAGTATTTTATGAAATATTGACGCATGTGTGATCTATTTGAGCAAAGTTTTACCAGGCATACTATGGTCACTTTAAACGCTATCACAATATTTGAATAATCTTTTTCTTAGATTAGATTTGAAAGTTAGGGATAAATTAATTCGTATTTAGATCAATTATTAATTTGGCATGTTATGTAAATGACGAAGACGCCACAATGGTAACTTTAATGTCGCTGTGTTTAGAATATTAGTCACTTGAATCTAAACATTTAATCTGTTAAACGTTTTCGAATTTTCAATTCAGTCTATTTCGATTAACTTCTTTTGAAGTACATAAAATACAAAATACAATAGAATATTTAATCAAATCAACAGTAATAATATGATTCAGATAAACTACAGTACTGTAACTATGTTGAGCATTCAATAGGGGGCCTTTGCTCGTGTTGGAATTCAAACCTTGAAATCTGACTTCACTGAAACTAACCTTCAAGATAACTATACATGTCAATGTTGAACAGTTCACAGTCAAATTAGCACCAAAACGATCGACAAAATGTCTTTTTGAATTGCACATTTATCAAAGACAAACAATTCGTACACTTGACGAACTTATCGATGTTCATGACGAAGCCAGATGATGGCATTAGTGATTGTGAAATCAGCCTACGTGAAAGGTAATCTATGTTGACGCCAGATACTTTACCCTTAACATAAGCGCCTTTATATTATCCGTGAAGTGAAGGTTCATCTTGGCGAGACGTGAACTGTTATGGAGCTTGATGATAGTTCAATGCAATTATTTGACAATAATTTTAACAAAGAGATTGTGAGAATGTCACGTGATGCGCTTTAAATTTTCGTCTTCTGCAATACTGACATCGGCAAAAACGATTACTCAGAGAGGATGGATTAGATGACGTAGCGCATCCCAGAACAAGCCTTGTGGAATAATGTTCTAGCAATGATACCACATGATCAACACATGCCATTCCTTAAGAGTTATTACGTCATCTAGGACGTGGATATACCCAGTATTTGCTGTTCTTAGGGAAATACTAGTCAGCCAGTCTTTTAAGCAATGTTTCCACACGTGTAAGTCTAGGAAGTGAAGATGCAATGAGCAGTTGATGTTTTTCCATCTGAAAGAACTTCCTTGCGTTGTTGATCAGATGATCTCCATCCACTCGAGATTGTGGAATGCAGCTTCCCACACCGTAATATATCACGATTCAGGGGACACATCTCGTTTAGCCTGCGGTGAATCAAACCAATGCATCCATGCAGAGGCGTTGACAGCATCGGCAGCAACATCACCCAGTCAAACTAGTTTCAAAATATTCAACAGTTTACCTGCAGAGGTTTCTGAAAATTGATAGTCAGAGTGCTCAGGGGTCGATCGATCCCAACACGGGCGCAGTGTGGGTGGAGCTTAGCTAGAGATGGGCGGGGCGTAGCTAAAACTGGAAAGGTCCATTATTTGCTTTACACCGCCACCCTCAACAGCCATACCCCATCCCACCACCCCAAACCCACCACCAACCCACCCCACCCCTGTTCCGCCGCCCATCCATGCCTATTAGGGGAAAAGAGAATATTTATTTTCCTTTTCAAAACAGAATTTTATTTAACCTTTGTACCATGAAGTTACAGCCCGTACCTCAATTTCATAGTAATCGTGCAGGCTCGCTGCTGATGATTTTTGCCTTAGGCAGCAACAGCTTCCAGTCAAATTAGTTACAAAATATTCAAGCGGACATTATTACGCCTTTCAGAATGTTTTGCATCTGGTCTGTTTGATTGAAATAGTAGAAATTCTTGGAGGAAAGAAAGATCCGGGCCTGATTTTCAGACGTCTCATACCATCGATGGCGGCTTGGAGCAAAGATATCGTGTATACTGGCTAGATCGCCCATGACCCTCTCAAAAGCGGCATTTCAGAGTTCAGTATTTTCTCACAGAATGCATAGTCTCCAAAATAATTAGACTCACAGGCACGTTCCTTTTCGTGCCGGAGATAAGGGACTTAACACATTCGCAGATATCTGACAGCTGATTGGTCGGGCTGAAAAGAGCTTTCTCGGATAATGACGTAATTTTCTTCTTCTTTTATGAATAAGCGCCCTATGAAGGAGCACCGCCGTATGTGTAGTTTAACTTTGATCAACGAACCATATTGGCAATGCTAGTAATTATTCTAATTCTATATGACATATCAAGCAAGTAAATAGTAAACAATGTATATGTACACTGGCCGATCCAGGGGGTGGGGTGGCCTGGGTAGCAGAGCCTGTTATAAGATGTGCAACAATGTATCGCGTCGCAGTGCTCCTTTTTATTGGTGGGAAATACAAACGGCATCATGACGTACAGTACAGCTCAGAAATAACTTAACACATACTGTTGAATATTATGAACTTAATCGGATTGGAGGTCATTGCAGGCAGCAATGTCTTCCAATCCAATAGGCGTATGTTCAAAATATTCAATGTCCAGAACATTTTTTAGATCGTGTTCAAAGTTGTACTAACTAAAATGTTTCTGTTTTTGTTCTGGAAACATTTTGTGTTATTTCCGACCCGTACTGTATCGTTCGCTAGAATTTTAAAATCACGTCTATCTAGAGTAGACATTTACAACAAAAAACGTGGATTAATGCATGTCTGCAAGTAAATACATGAATGTATAATCCATCTTGGTAAGAATGACATGGTATCGGACACTAAATACATATTTACAGAACTAGTTAAAGCTGGTCTTCAGTTATTCAATGTGAGGCATTCGACCTGATTTATTTAGCGCGAGAATAGTTATTCGAAGCGCCCTCTTTTGGTCAATTAAGAGTACTACCACAGGGAATTCCTTGTAGCGAATACGACTTGGCTTGGAGCCATGGGACGTGCTCGCGAGTCTACAATATAGTGTTACTAAACCTATTACGTAGTCGAATATAAAGTGTCAAATTAATAGAGCCAATACAATTTTATTTCTGATAAAAATATGTAAATTTGCGTCTGTTCAATTTCTCTTCAAATTATTAAAGGATAATTTTTAGTCATGGTTAAAGGCTATAATATGCAGCTGATCGTCTGCGACAGCCAGTTAGTGAATACCCGGCCATGCACAATTGAGATTTACTGAACTCACGTGGCCGGCGGTCGCGACAACTACCCCCGTGAGGGTATGCCCATAAGCCATCTAGCCAGTATATACAAGATCTATGGCTTGGAGGTGTAGGCCTACGATGTTGCTATGAGGTAACGTGGCTCAAATAAATTATTGTGAGCCGCATTTTGCTGGCAATGACAGCTACGTTTGCAGACGCCGTGAACTGCATATATATATATATATATATATATATATATATATATATATATATATATATATATATATATATATATATATATATATATACACATCAGACTATTCATGATTTAATTGATTTAGGGAACATGGATATGATGGATTAATCCAGTATTATCATTTATTCCCGCTCCACTGTCCATGTATTCCATACCTATGATCATGAAATAAACATCTGATCGGATAGTTCCCAATTCGTATGCTAATTAGGCTCTTGGCTGGAACTGATTACCACAGAGTATAGAATTGTTAGATCTGTCATAGCGGCCTAAGTCCGCCCCACTACGTAATTCGGTGAACTATTGATCGAACTAGTGTTTTTGAAGTCGATGTTTGTACG
The DNA here is from genome assembly GCA_034401795.1 of Chaetoderma sp. LZ-2023a. Lineage (NCBI taxonomy): Eukaryota > Metazoa > Mollusca > Caudofoveata > Chaetodermatida > Chaetodermatidae > Chaetoderma > Chaetoderma sp. LZ-2023a. Next base: position 35,060,213 of record CM067370.1, on the reverse strand, counting down.
GTAGACCAGGCTATATCTATTATCTTTGTCAATATTACTTGAAATTAACATGACGCATTCATTGCACATGATTGGCGCCGTTATGATTGGAAAATTGTTCCTCTAGATTTTATTACATTGGTCAATTAAATTTTATAATTATTAATTTTTCTTGTATAATTATTATTTTTGAGATTCTATTTTCCAATGAGTTTTATCACATTTTTATATGATAAGATTGTCACCATTTTTAGGCATTATATGAACGTCGGCGCATTTATATATCAAACCATGTGCTCGTTCATCAATCACGTGACAGTGTTTTGGTGGGAAAATCACCAACTCCCACTCATCAGTTCGAAACATATCTCTAAGCGGCTCACACGTCACCTAGGAGCCGCTTATTTTCAAGAGTCCACGAACTCACTATGTAAAAATGTTAACGTAATAGTGTGCCTGTGTCGTCTTGTCTTTGTCATCGTCTAAATCTAATCATCGTCATCAGCAGTCAGTCAATTTTATCTACTCGTGACGTCAACAATCTAATCGTCTTCAAACCAAATCCCAAAGCAAGCGGAACCTGGTGCCTTGCTTAGGTTGGGTAGTAGTCTAAATTCTCTACCCATGACGTCACCAATCTCATCAACTTCAGACCAAATCCCAAAGCAAGCCGCGACCGGACTTCTGTATTCAGTATATTCAAGGTATCTAACTTTTAACTGTGATTTCTCAAAATTATTTACCAGGTACCCCGACCAACTCGCGTGGTGCAGAGACTGTCCAGATTTTTACTTATGTAACTATATTTCAAAATATTCTCAGTAAATTTATATTTCCTATTTAAATTGATTGAATATTTGTTTCATTTTGTTGTTATTAGGTCATTTGTCCAAGTTGAAATAACTAACAATCATTCAGCAATCATCATGTACACTTAGCTAGTTTCTAGTTCCAAGGCCTGAGTAACCAATCAACCAATTCATAACGTAAGTTCTAGATTGGTTGAGTGGTTCATCAGTCTTGAATTACCCATGCAATAAATCTCATTATTATTATTATTATTATTATTATTATTTTTATTATTATCCTACCGACTAGCGGTCAAATCGCTATTAAAGTCCCATTGAACTCGTAATGCATAATCCTTGAATTAAAATATGCATTCAAATTGATTAAGTTTGCTATGCTATTCGGTGATTGTCTCTTTAATAAATTAACCATTAGTAAAAACTAAGGGCTTATTGATTAAAATTTCAATCAAATTTCCAAAAATAGTTTTCTTTCCGCTTATGAATTGACGTATTAATTTATTCAGTCTATATCCATGCTTATAACGCATCACTGGCACTTTTAAAATATAATAAATATAGCATTAGTTCATTACTCCATTCATACTATATCAATATCAATTCATTTACTCCGCTTTCTATCATCTATGTAATGATTGAATGATTAAAGTTTTTCTGTTTTCATGGTTTCATTTACACAATTTGCTCTGCCGCATGCATATTAACCACCAAATAGTATCATTCCCAGATAGGCGGATTTTCTGGTTCTGGTAAAGAAGTTTAAAAAGCTCTTGTCTTTTGAAAGAGAGATTGGAACTGTTTATCCTTAACTGCTAGATTTTGAACCGATGTATATCTGGATTGATCGGCCGTAATTTTTTTCATTACGATTTCAACGTCATTAGATAGATCAACGATATTATTGTGGTTGGTTAATGAGGAGCTTTGGCGGTGACTGAGCAACGCGCAACTTTGACCAAGTCAGACATATCTGAATTTTGATCATAACTTGATCACTCGTATATTGATACTATTGATCAAGTTTGGCCAAAAAGCAGAGACACGTGAGCTTTAAGTTTAATCCGGAAAGATCATCACCATAGTTTGCCATTATCCAATCCCAATAATCTAATTTGAGTTACAGCCATATACATACCCTGTCCTCCTATCTCCTCAACATCTTTCATTAAATCCGGAATCCTTTGCATTGATTCGAAATCCTTCCTATGTCACATAGATCTGGTGTAGCATAAAATCTAAAGCGGCAATATCCCTGTAATTCTTGATCCGTTGATAGTAAACATTCGAGCCATTTAATTTACACCACTTTGGGCGATTTCCTGTTAATTTGAAACTTTTGGTACTTATCATTGCCAGGCTTTTGAGGTCATAGAAGTCAAATTAACACCTGGGTTGACCTGCTCGTCCGAACATCATAAACTGTTGAGCCTTATAACCCCTAGATTTGCTTCCATAGCATAACCATACTTTCTAGGTCATGACCTTAAAATAACCGTATGGTCAAATTTGACATATTTGACCTAGATAACTCGACATTTCTATTATATATATATATATATATATATATATATATATATATATATATATATATATATATATATATATATATATATATGCTAATGATGGGACTTTACAGACATGAATATGCTTGTTTCAGTTGTAAGAACACCCACTGTTACCCGCAGGCTCACATTGTCTCCTGCATATCTAACATTGAATAACTGCAGTGTATTAATTGATACGTCACTTTCACAGGATGAAGTCTGTGTACATATTGATGTACGAATTATTGAACAATAGAGCCAATCATTGCAGTCGTAAATTTTCCGAAATAGTCTTCGCTTAGCATCCAAATATAAGCACATATTTTGATTTTTCTGACCAAATTTGGGCACTAAAAGAGTACAATAATAGTAATTATGGCATGAAGTACATGATACAGATATAGAATCGCTGCATAGATAAAGTCCTGAAGGACATGATACAGATATAGTCACTGCATAGATAAAGTCCTGAAGTACATGATGCAGATATAGAATCACTGCATAGATAAAGTCCTGAAGTACATGATGCAGATATAGAATCACTGCATAGATAATGTCATGAAGTACATGATACCGATATAGAATCACTGCATAGATAAAGATCTGAAGTACATGATACAGATATAGAATCACTGCATAGATAAAGTCCTGAAGTACCTGATGCAGATATAGAATCACTACATAGATAAAGTCCTGAAGTAGGCTAAATGATACAGATATAGTCACTGCATAGATAAAGTTTTGAAGTACATGATACAGATAGAGAGTCACTGTATAGATAAAGTCCTGGAATACATGATACAGGCATAGTCACTGCTGGAGGACATGCTACAGATATTGTCACTGCATAGATAAAGTCCTGACGTACATGCTACAGATATAGTCACTGCATAGATAAAGTCCTGAAGGATATAATACAGATATAGAGTCAACGCATAGATAAAGCCCTGAAGTATATGATGCAGATAGTCACTGCATAGATAAAGTCCTGAAGTACATGATACAGATATAGAATCACTGCATAGATAAAGTCCTGGAATACATGATACAGATATAGAGTCACTGCATAGATAAAGTCCTGACGTACATGATACAGATATAAAATCGCTGCATAGATAAAATCCCGAAGTACATGATACTAATATAGAGTCGCTGCATAGATAAAGTCCTGAAGTTCATAATACAGAGTCGTTGCGTAGATAAGGTCTATAGAACTTCCAGTGATCGGCTTATTGCATTCAATGCCGGTCCATTATACACAGCCATGGGCGTCCGCGGGAAATTTTCTAGAGGGGTCAACCATCTGGGAGTAGGTGGGCACATACAAAAGCGGAGGGTACGGAAGTTCTCTCCCGGGAAATTTTGAAGTCTAGACATGCTCTAAGGCAATCTCCTGCATTTCTGGAGTCAAATATCTAAAATATGGACCCTTGCTTGTCTGAGAAATTGGCTCCGCATGCAGGTAAAGTGAGTGTAGATTTTTTTAATATTCAGACCCAGAGAGGCCATGTCCCCATGACCACCCCCCCCCCCCCCCCGGCCGCCCATGTACACAGCCGTGGAATATGGCCAGCTTCAGTTTTGTAAGGAAAGCAGTAAGCGAAATCTCTACGTAAGTTTTCACATCGAGCACAATCCGTGCACTTGATATAAGAGTGAAAATGTTCGCGCAATATGTATGTAAGTGTCATCATTCTCTGTATAGTCGACCCAAGGATGGCATCCGTCTAACTACCTGCTAGCCGGTAACATCACCTTGACAATCTGTCCTGCATGATGTCTTCACATGGTTCTGTAACTGCCTCATTGACATCTGCAACTAAGCCGCTGATTATTACAATTGAAACATGTCTAAAATCGTATTGAAAGAAGCGGGAGATGGATGGTGGGGCTGTCATATATGGAATATCTGTAACACGGGAACATTTATTCGTCATCGACCTTTTAGAATAGAAGTTGTAATGAATTAATGTGAACAAATCAGTTCTTATTAAGTATACCATAAATGTGACAATGTTCTGAAATAAAACAGCCACGTGTGTTCAACTGCAGCGATGAGCATCGCGATCTGAGACAGATATTCACACTTTTAGGCCAAGATATTGTCTTCATATACGAACTGGTGAGGCATTACAACAGATTGTTCTGGTGGTGGCGGTGGCGGTGATGCTGGTGGTTGTGGTTTTGTGGTGATGATAACGGTGGTGGGGGTGGCAGCGGTGCTTGCGGAAGTCGCGATGGTGGTAATATTGGCGATGGTGACCATGGTCACAGTCGCGATGGTTGGGATGGATGCTGGTGGTGGTGAGTGGGGCGTGTGTGGTATGGTGTGGTAGTGGTGGTGGCGTCGGTAGTGATTGCAGGGTGGATGGCGGTGTTCTTCTTGTTGTTGTTGTTGTTGTGGTGGTGGTGGTGGTGGTGGTGGTGGTGGTCGTGGTGGCGGCGGCGAGGGCGATGATGATGCTGGTGGCAGCGGTGCTTGCGGAAGTCGCGATGGTGGTAATATTGGCGATGGTGACCACAGTCACAGTCGTGATTGTTAGGATGGATGCTGGTGGTGGTGAGTGTGGTATGGTGTGGTAGTGGTGGTGGAGTCGGTGGTGGATGGTGGTGTCATTGTTGTGGTGGTGGTGGTGGTGGTGGTGGTGGTGGCGGCGATGATGATGCTGGTGGTTGTTGTGGTGATGATGATGGTGGTGGGGGTGGCAGCGGTGCTGGCGGAGGTCGCGATGGTTGTAATAATAGCGATGGTGACAGTCGTGATGGTTGGAATGTATGGTGGTGGTGGTGGTGACTGGGGTGTGTGGTATGGTGTGGTAGCGGTGGTGTCGTCGGTGGTGATTGTGGGGGTGGATGGTGGTGTCGTTGTTGTTGTTGTTGTGGTGGTGGTGGTGGCGGTGATGTTGGTGGTTTTTGTGGTGATGATAACGGTGGTGGGGGTGGCAGTGGCGGCAGCGGTGCTCGCGGAAGTCGCGATGGTGGTAATATTGGCGATGGTGACCACGGTCACAGTCGGGATGGATGCTGGAGGTGGTGAGTGGGGTGTGTGGTATGGTATGGTAGTGGTGGTGGAGTCGGTGGTGATTGTGGGGTGGATGGTAGTGTCGTTGTTGTTGTTGTTGTGGTGGTGGTGGTGGTGGTGGTGGTGGTGGTGGTGGTGGTGGTGGTGGTGGTGGCGGCGGTGGCGATGATGATGCTGGTGGTTGTGGTTGTTGTGATGATGGTGGTGGGCGTGGCAGTGGCGGCAGCGGTGCTGGCGGATGTCGCGATGGTTGTAATTATAGCGATGGTGACAGTCGTGATGATTGGGATGGATGGTGGTGGTGGTGACTGGGGTGTGTGGTATGGTGTGGTAGCGGTGGTGTCGTCGGTGGTGATTGTGGGTGTGGATGGTGGTGTCGTTGTTGTTGTTGTTGTTGTTTCTGTTGTGGTGGTGGCGGCGGCGTCGACTGTGGTGGTGGCGGAATGGCGGTTGTGACAGAGGTGGATGTCGTGGTGATGGTGGGTGTTTTGATGGTGGCGATGGTGTAGTGTCGCTGGCCATTGTGGCGATAGCGATGGTGGCGGTAATGATGCTGACGTCGGTGGCGGTGCTGGATGTCGTGGAAGTGCTGGTTGTGATTGCGGTGATGGTGGTGGTGGGGGTCGTGGTGGTGGTGCTGGCGGAGGTGGTAATATTGGCGATGGTGACCATGGTCACAGTCGTGATAGATGGTGGTGGTGGCGTGTGGTATGGTAGTGGTGGTGGCGTCGGTGGTGATTGTGGGTGTGGATGGTGTTGTTGTTGTTGTGTTGTTGTTGTTGTTGTGTCGTTGTTGTTGTTGTTATGTGTTGGTGGTGGTGGTTGTGGTTGTTGTGGTGATGATGGTGGTGGTGTGGGTGGCAGCGGTGCTGGCGGAGGTCGCGATGGTTGTAATAATTGCGATGGTGACAGTCGTGATGGTTGGGATGGATGGATGGTGGTGGTGACTGGGGTGTGTGGTATGGTGTGGTAGCGGTGGTGTCGTCGGTGATGATTGTGGGGATGGATGGTGGTGTCGTTGTTGTTGTTGTTGTTGTTGTTTCTGTTGTGGTGGGTGGTGGTGGTGGTGGTGGTGGTGGTGGTGGTGGCGGCGGCGGCGGTGACTGATGGTGGCGGAATGGCGGTTGTGACAGAGGTGGATGTCAAGGTGATGGTGGGTGTTTTGATGGTGGCGATGGTGTAGTGTCGCTGGCCATTGTGGCGATAACGATGGTGGCGGTAATGGTGCTGACGGCGGTGGCGGTGCTGGATGTTGTGGAAGTGCTGGTTGTGATGGCGGTGATGGTGCTGGTGGTGGTGGGAGTCGTGGGGGTGGTGGTTGCATTGGTAGTAGCGGCGGCGGCGGGCCGATTGGCGGTGGTATTGGTGGTGACGGTGCTAGCTGTGGTGGTGGTGGTGCTTTCTGATGGCGGTAGTGGTGGTGGAGGTGGTGGTGGTTCTGGTGCTGGTGTGTGTAGTGGTAGTGGAAGCAGCGGCGTTGACGGTGGTAATGATGGTGACGGTGCCCGCGGTGCTGGAGGTGGTATTGGTGGTCTAGAGTAGTTTCTCAAAAACTGGAGTAATTCTCAAAAACTACTGATCCGATTTGGCGGAGATTTGAACACAACGAGGGATTTTATCATGGAAGGGCATTTCCTGACTGAGATCGTGATCTAGATTAAAAAGCCAAATCCGGATCGGATCAATTTCTTCTTCTTTCAAGAGCTTGGAAACTACTATTTTGGCTCGAAGCACCAGCTACGTCACCAATTGGTTCCAATTTAAGTGCTCCTAGATTTAGTAAATGCTTTTTTCTCAAATAATTCCGATTCATTTCCATTTTACCGGTGGTAGTTTATTTAATATTGTATGAACTCACTAATAATGAACATCATTTGTTATTTCCCTTTTCCCTTCCTGAAAGAAATCAAGAAACAATTCAAGGGACATAACTGCTATTAGATGATGATAGAAAGAGGTTATTGCCCTTATTTCGAAATAACATGTGGAATCGCAAGCTAAAAGTTGTTACGTGGCGTGTGTTCGTGCCGAGAATACGCCTGTACCGTAATTACCGTGTTACACAGACTTCATCTCGGAGAGCAGATAGGTCAGTATCCCGTCTCCGCAGTGGATGTACACGCACCACTGTCGATTGTGTTGCGATGTGAATTTGATATCATCTTACGCTCATGTATCACTAGCTTGATACAGACATTAAAATCGACTCGTGATATCAGTATCTACACAATGTCAGCAAATTCGTGACACAATGTCAGCAAATTCGTGACACAATGTCAGCAAATTCGTGTCCTCATTGTGTGTGCCTCCGATTTAATTTTCGACCCCCACCCCCCCCCCCCCCCCCCACCAAAACAAAATATTTGCCTGGTTGTTACAACCGCGTGTAGATTCGCTGCAGCAGAGCTTTGATGGGTTTCCCAGGGGACACAGAGAGACGTGTGAAGACGCTGGTGGCGCTGGTGACGACTCGCCCGATGATGCAATGACGCAGACATGGGTGTTAGTGTGTGCGGCGCGGGAAACACGAAAACTGGACACGGGAATCGTGACTGGCGTGGTATTGCTTTTGGTCTAGATGCTTTGCTCTCCTTTGTCCAGCGATAAACATTTTAACATAAGTATGAAAGGATGTTTAGAGACTTGACGACTTGACTAAGAATTCCCAAATAGTGCCAGCTGCATTCAACTTATTATTTCTAATAGCAACAGGTTATAATTTTAAGTTTGCACTTTGGATTTTTAGTTTGAAAACACTAGATGTTAATTTCAGTTTTTCCCGTTTCTTGTTTATTTAATCACATGCCATTATTTTAATTTATTTGCGTTTATTTGATATTATTATCTTTCAGTTCCGTCTCTTAACCTTTTTTATTTCAAAACTTTCTTGATTTCCGTTTCAGATTTAATTTCAGACTGCCCTCCACCCCCACCCCACCTCCAAGAGAAATAAAGTAATTCCCCCTCCCACCCTTCCTTTACACAGCATGCAACACTACCACCGTCCCACAACAGTTCATTAGATAGCAACATACAACACACCCCTAGCAACATCTTAAATTTAAATTTTGTTCAGTTTTTACTTTTGCAACCTCTTCAGGGGAGCTCCGCAACCCTTCGGGGAAGCACCTCCTAGATAGAGTTATGGCCCAAAAACACTTAGGTGTAATTAGCGGCCAATAAAATCAATTGAAGTGAAATGAATGAGTCGATACATTTAGGAGTAAGCGGCCAATAAAACCAACTCAACAACAACAACAACCAAAAACGACAGTCGAGACGGACGTGTCTTAAAAGCTCCTTGCACTGGGCGGAGCAGCTAACGCAATATAGACCGCCGTAATTTCCAGTAATTCCTAGTGCCGATCGAACACCCTCCTCAGCACGAAAACGAATTTTTGCGGCCCAAACCTTGGGCTAAAAATCCAAGTAATAAACGACCTGAGCTGAAACATAGACTAGCCGAAAAACGCACCAGACCCTCTGGTCGCCGTATCACCAACAAAAATTAAACGATCTTCGGTTACTCACGCTCAAAGTAACAACTTGCAAAGAGTCGTGAGCCTTTCGACGGCTACGATTGATATCTCGCCACTTCTTATCCGTACCACGACTGAAAAGTGGTCCGTTAAAACGCACCCCTATTGTGCTGAAAAACTTCTAACTCACTTCCGGTTAGGCCGAACTCACTGTTCCGCTCGAACTAAAGCAGAGCCGATTCTTCTTTGGCTTAAAGTTGGTTATACTGTTAAAGGTCATATATGGAGTGTATTTTAAGACATTATAATTTATTCAGTCCTTCCAAATCATATAGCTGTTATCAATTTGCTAATACATGGCATATTTTTATATTTTTTGCCGGTAAAGTACATATAGCTTTAGAATATCGCGTCATGAATTACCTCCCTTGAATTCCAAGCAGCTGCGGCGTCATACTGGAACAACCGCTAAGCAAAAGCTAATATAGGCAGCACTGTTTAACTGGGGTAACTTTTTCATTCTATTGTATTTAGCAATGAATTTTGAAATAGGCAGTAATATTCCCGGTAGACATTAGTCAGAAGTTTATAATAGCGCCGATGCTATATTTAAATATGAATATCTCGGGCACGAAAAGATGAGATCTGCTCCGAGAAAATATCTGTGATTATGTAAATACTGTATTTTTACGACACTCTATCTTGCTACATCCAGTATTGGTGGGATGGCCGTCAAGCGCAGATCTAGCATTTTATTATGTAGTTAGTCCAATATGGGAGAGGGTCTGTGAGTGAGGCCGTGTGCCCTTCAAATGGCCGTTTGGGAGAGGTATGGGGGTGGGGAGGGGTGGGTGTGGGGGGGGGGGGTGTCTGGTTCTTCGGTTCTTCTCCCTGAAAATTCTGCAGAATCTGTTATGATTTTCCAGATGTATCTCTATACATTTTATAGGCCTATATAATTAAATCGCCTGGAGACTTAAGCCAAACTATTTGCGACAATATGAAACATCAATTTTAACAAGCATTGGTTACAATGTCATTTAGGGATATACATTATGCCAGTAATGCGTGTCCGGTGGGGTGGGTGGGGGGGGGGGGGGGGTTCTCATAGGCTACGTGATTAACCTACTTGAACAAGCAAATAACACTGCCTTCAGTTGCAAAGAGTATGCCAAAAATGCCTGTATGTTTCCTGTCATTCTAAACATAGGTTTACACATGCTGTAGATATGGGATTGTCTTGCGGGAAGTCATGACCCCGCTGGATATCTTATATTTACGAGTAAGTCCTAAGTGAAATTTATATTTGAAAATACCAGGTGAGCTAATGGACCGATTGACTGTATATCTATATATTTAGTTTATTATTATTATTATTATTATTATTATTATTATTATTATTATTATTATTATTATTATTATACAGTAACAAGGTGACATCAGCCAGTGCGGATGATGTACAGTTTCGACGAAACCTGATCGAGTTTTGGATAAAGTTTTATCCCTAAAAGTGCAGCAGTAGAATTGATTAGGATAAGGTCTACGGTTCTGAGTTGATGGGTATCTGGAAATAGTTGAGGTAAAAGTTGTTGCTGTTCAGTCGGCACACACTTTTATAATATTCAGCAGTTGTTTAGAGTATTAGTTTAGAAAATAATCAAGGCAGAAGAATCGATGGAATTGTACGTGACAAACTGACTTTAGTTGATGACGATAGGCATTCTGATTCTAATACGAGAATAGAACAACACCAGCTGGCAATGAGATCATACAGCTCATGTGCCTATTAACCCTAGTATCCTACAGGCTTATTCACGATAAGGCAATGGACAGGACATAGACATTGTAGCGTCCTGTAGGAATGAATAATGTAATCGAAATTTGTATATCAACTATATGTCAATCATACAATGGCATGCAACAACAACACATTCCATAATGTTGTTAGTTAGCTGACAGATCGCATTAAATCAGAACCAGCCAACACCGCTTTGTCTATGTGAGGCAGCAGCTCCATAGAAGAATAGCCCAGAGTTTGATTGGTCAGAATGACGTCACGATCAATGAGCGTCGATCAAACTCTGTGGAAGAGAATTAAATAGAATAGGTTTCAAAGTGAAAATCGAAATGAAGTGATCATTGATTGGTCAGGACGACCAACATTTACTAGGTAGAAGCTTCTAGGAGGGAATAAGCAGAAGTTAATTGGCGGACTGATTATCCGGGCCAATCAAGCTGTGGTTATAACCTACCTAGAAGAATCATCAGAACAAGATCTAAATATCGTAATATGTATATATCTATATATCTTAATATGTATAGATCCTCAGAGAGTCTGAAGACTATATATGGAGCACTTTGCAGTTAGTAAAGTAATCAATCCAACACCAGGGTTCCGTAGCACATCGCTGGTGCTACGTCAGTTGCTATTAGAATTAGATAGTTGATTTAAGTACCAGTCGGGTACTAGTAATAGATCAGAAATTTATCAAAGTAATATTTCAGTTTTGTACAGTTAAATTATAGCAGTTATTAAAGCTTATCATCTTACCAACGTAAAACAATAGTTTGGTTGTTATTTGAAATTATGACTCTAAGCGTTGAGAGCAACACTCAACCCGAAGCCGAGAATCTTCATTGTCAGATAGGCCCGATAGTCTCATAGAAATATTGTCGTAACTCCATCA
>CM067370.1:34937274-35048193 GCA_034401795.1 Chaetoderma sp. LZ-2023a | reverse complement strand
CACGACACGACGATGTTTTTAAGTTTGCACTTTGGATTTTTAGTTTGAAAACACTAGATGTTAATTTCAGTTTTTCCCGTTTCTTGTTTATTTAATCACATGCCATTATTTTAATTTATTTGCGTTTATTTGATATTATTATCTTTCAGTTCCGTCTCTTAACCTTTTTTATTTCAAAACTTTCTTGATTTCCGTTTCAGATTTAATTTCAGACTGCCCTCCACCCCCACCCCACCTCCAAGAGAAATAAAGTAATTCCCCCTCCCACCCTTCCTTTACACAGCATGCAACACTACCACCGTCCCACAACAGTTCATTAGATAGCAACATACAACACACCCCTAGCAACATCTTAAATTTAAATTTTGTTCAGTTTTTACTTTTGCAACCTCTTCAGGGGAGCTCCGCAACCCTTCGGGGAAGCACCTCCTAGATAGAGTTATGGCCCAAAAACACTTAGGTGTAATTAGCGGCCAATAAAATCAATTGAAGTGAAATGAATGAGTCGATACATTTAGGAGTAAGCGGCCAATAAAACCAACTCAACAACAACAACAACCAAAAACGACAGTCGAGACGGACGTGTCTTAAAAGCTCCTTGCACTGGGCGGAGCAGCTAACGCAATATAGACCGCCGTAATTTCCAGTAATTCCTAGTGCCGATCGAACACCCTCCTCAGCACGAAAACGAATTTTTGCGGCCCAAACCTTGGGCTAAAAATCCAAGTAATAAACGACCTGAGCTGAAACATAGACTAGCCGAAAAACGCACCAGACCCTCTGGTCGCCGTATCACCAACAAAAATTAAACGATCTTCGGTTACTCACGCTCAAAGTAACAACTTGCAAAGAGTCGTGAGCCTTTCGACGGCTACGATTGATATCTCGCCACTTCTTATCCGTACCACGACTGAAAAGTGGTCCGTTAAAACGCACCCCTATTGTGCTGAAAAACTTCTAACTCACTTCCGGTTAGGCCGAACTCACTGTTCCGCTCGAACTAAAGCAGAGCCGATTCTTCTTTGGCTTAAAGTTGGTTATACTGTTAAAGGTCATATATGGAGTGTATTTTAAGACATTATAATTTATTCAGTCCTTCCAAATCATATAGCTGTTATCAATTTGCTAATACATGGCATATTTTTATATTTTTTGCCGGTAAAGTACATATAGCTTTAGAATATCGCGTCATGAATTACCTCCCTTGAATTCCAAGCAGCTGCGGCGTCATACTGGAACAACCGCTAAGCAAAAGCTAATATAGGCAGCACTGTTTAACTGGGGTAACTTTTTCATTCTATTGTATTTAGCAATGAATTTTGAAATAGGCAGTAATATTCCCGGTAGACATTAGTCAGAAGTTTATAATAGCGCCGATGCTATATTTAAATATGAATATCTCGGGCACGAAAAGATGAGATCTGCTCCGAGAAAATATCTGTGATTATGTAAATACTGTATTTTTACGACACTCTATCTTGCTACATCCAGTATTGGTGGGATGGCCGTCAAGCGCAGATCTAGCATTTTATTATGTAGTTAGTCCAATATGGGAGAGGGTCTGTGAGTGAGGCCGTGTGCCCTTCAAATGGCCGTTTGGGAGAGGTATGGGGGTGGGGAGGGGTGGGTGTGGGGGGGGGGGTGTCTGGTTCTTCGGTTCTTCTCCCTGAAAATTCTGCAGAATCTGTTATGATTTTCCAGATGTATCTCTATACATTTTATAGGCCTATATAATTAAATCGCCTGGAGACTTAAGCCAAACTATTTGCGACAATATAAAACATCAATTTTAACAAGCATTGGTTACAATGTCATTTAGGGATATACATTATGCCAGTAATGCGTGTCCGGTGGGGTGGGTGGGGGGGGCTTCTCATAGGCTACGTGATTAACCTACTTGAACAAGCAAATAACACTGCCTTCAGTTGCAAAGAGTATGCCAAAAATGCCTGTATGTTTCCTGTCATTCTAAACATAGGTTTACACATGCTGTAGATATGGGATTGTCTTGCGGGAAGTCATGACCCCGCTGGATATCTTATATTTACGAGTAAGTCCTAAGTGAAATTTATATTTGAAAATACCAGGTGAGCTAATGGACCGATTGACTGTATATCTATATATTTAGTTTATTATTATTATTATTATTATTATTATTATTATTATTATTATTATTATTATTATTATTATACAGTAACAAGGTGACATCAGCCAGTGCGGATGATGTACAGTTTCGACGAAACCTGATCGAGTGTTGGATAAAGTTTTATCCCTAAAAGTGCAGCAGTAGAATTGATTAGGATAAGGTCTACGGTTCTGAGTTGATGGGTATCTGGAAATAGTTGAGGTAAAAGTTGTTGCTGTTCAGTCGGCACACACTTTTATAATATTCAGCAGTTGTTTAGAGTACTAGTTTAGAAAATAATCAAGGCAGAAGAACCGATTGGATCGTACGTGACAAACTGACTTTAGTTGATGACGATAGGCATTCTGATTCTAATACGAGAATAGAACAACACCAGCTGGCAATGAGATCATACAGCTCATGTGCCTATTAACCCTAGTATCCTACAGGCTTATTCACGATAAGGCAATGGACAGGACATAGACATTGTAGCGTCCTGTAGGAATGAATAATGTAATCGAAATTTGTATATCAACTATATGTCAATCATACAATGGCATGCAACAACAACACATTCCATAATGTTGTTAGTTAGCTGACAGATCGCATTAAATCAGAACCAGCCAACACCGCTTTGTCTATGTGAGGCAGCAGCTCCATAGAAGAATAGCCCAGAGTTTGATTGGTCAGAATGACGTCACGATCAACGAGCGTCGATCAAACTCTGTGGAAGAGAATTAAATAGAATAGGTTTCAAAGTGAAAATCGAAATGAAGTGATCATTGATTGGTCAGGACGACCAACATTTACTAGGTAGAAGCTTCTAGGAGGGAATAAGCAGAAGTTAATTGGCGGACTGATTATCCGGGCCAATCAAGCTGTGGTTATAACCTACCTAGAAGAATCATCAGAACAAGATCTAAATATCGTAATATGTATATATCTATATATCTTAATATGTATAGATCCTCAGAGAGTCTGAAGACTATATATGGAGCACTTTGCAGTTAGTAAAGTAATCAATCCAACACCAGGGTTCCGTAGCACATCGCTGGTGCTACGTCAGTTGCTATTAGAATTAGATAGTTGATTAAGTACCAGTCGGGTACTAGTAATAGATCAGAAATTTATCAAAGTAATATTTCAGTTTTGTACAGTTAAATTATAGCAGTTATTAAAGCTTATCATCTTACCAACGTAAAACAATAGTTTGGTTGTTATTTGAAATTATGACTCTAAGCGTTGAGAGCAACACTCAACCCGAAGCCGAGAATCTTCATTGTCAGATAGGCCCGATAGTCTCATAGAAATATTGTCGTAACTCCATCACATCGACGAGGCGAGCCGACTATCATCATTCTGTTTCTTCATCGGTAAGAGGTTGTCGCAGCAACTGTTCAAACATCATAAGCTTACCGTTGGCGAAACAGGAACCATCATCGTTAAGGAAACCACCCGGAGATCCAAAATCTTCATTGGCTTCGTCTGCCAGGATCTAGAGTCAACATTCATCACAAGATCGTGTGAGTAGAATCATAAAATGTGAGTAACTTTAATATGTCAACCAATAGACCAGTAGTAACCGTTCTTGAGGATGTAGCGGACAGAATAAAAGCTTTCGTAGATTTAGCAAAACAATCAGAAAATACTAGAGTTACTCAGCATCGTGAATACCGAGAAAACACAATAATTAAAATCACGACAGATATAAATTGTGAAGAACAACCGCACCTTAAGCGAGCAAGCGTTCAATTGTATTACCAGTAGACTGTATTCTAGAACTGTATAAACTAATCAACATGGCAACGCCACGTAGACCTGATCCCTCATTACCGCAAGTAAATGTACAGCATGGACCCGAGCTAAGACAGGAGACTGTCGAGGCTATGCGGCAGATGGGCACTGCAATGGCCAACGCCATTGTGGTAGAAAGTGACAGAAGAGAGAGGATCAGAGTTTTCAGGAAGGAGGTTAGGGAGCTGACACAGCACGTGAAACCATGCGACGGTCTCATACCGGAAGAGGTGCGTCAATTCCTTGACGAAACGAGACGGGTGTGGGAAGCCACCGAGGGCAACCTCGATGGTATCCCAGTCTATATAGTCACCAGAGCATCCCGAGGACCGTTGTCGAAGGCGATCGACGCCTTCGTCGTGGGTAAAGTAAGAGATACCGTCACGTATGAGGAATTACGCGATTTTATAACTATCAATTTCGTGTCGGCCAACGAACCCAAACGGGTTAAGTATGACCTGGAGGCCGTTCAGCAGCGTCGCAGTGAGACTATGGTCTCGTTCAATCGGCGCTACAAAGAAATGGCCGCCCGAGCTTACCCGGAGGAAAACGTGGACAATAAGAGGATCATCTTGTCCATGTACATAAAAGCGCTGAATGATAGAGGAATGGGACGCAGAATCGTCCGGAAGAAGATCACCAATGTCCAATGAGCGATGGAGATAACAGAAGAGGAGGAGGGCTGCAACGACCTGTTGCAAGTCATGAACATTTCTCCTCGAGGTAACGAAGAAAACATGGAAGTGAATATGATAGATGCCGAGGAGGGGAAAGATGTGTGGTCCGTCATTAGCTCCATGAAGCGCCAAATTAGCCAGCAAACCAAGTTAATCGAACGTCTGTGCGCCGTAATAGAAAACCTGCAAAGTGGACCGGTGTTTTCACCACCACAGCAACAAGCCGCACCGCAACGAAAGGCTAAACAACCACCTAATAAGCCAGCAGCAGCGTCAAAAGCAGCCAAGAAACAAGTCACCTGTTTCAACTGCGGAAGGGTGGGACACTACAAAAGCGAGTGTCAACAACCTGCACAACCACCCAGACGGCCGCCAGCACCAAAGAAACAACAGCGGCAGCAATGTCCGCCGATGACATGCTTTACATGTGGCCGGGAAGGACACATGGCCAGAGACTGCTTCTCTGGTCAACCCAACCGACCACCGGTAAAGTGTTTTAAGTGCAACAAAGAGGGCCATTATCAGGCCAATTGCCCGTCATCATCACCGATGCCGCAACGACGTGCAGTAAAGCGTCCCAGACAAATGGATCGACGTGAGGAGCCTATGCAGGTCGACGAAGTTAACCATGGTAGTGATAATTACTATGGACTCGAGACCACTCCACGGTCAGGTTCGCGAAACACCCGCAAGGATTTTGCGAACCGAGCACGGATGGACGAAGAATACGAAGACTGTGAGGGATTCGTTCTCACCGGTGAGAGTAAAGACAGGTATGGCCGTTTTTCATATGGTAATGGAGGAGCCCTGTCTATAGATGGACGTCGTCATTCTTACGCCGAAGCTGTTAGCGGACGACGGAGTTCATTAAACGGAGACGGAGGGGATCGCTGGTGACTGAGCGATTCCTCATCCGGCTCGAATTCGAACCGCACGGTCAAGGAAATCAAGGTGAGTATGTTGATGCATTAATCGATACTGGTGCTAGTACTTCCTTGATTAGAAAGGACATATGGTGTAGCATTTTGAATGCTAGGCCATTAAAGAAGGCTAAGACATTATTAGCAGTAAATGGTTCGCCCATAGATATTTTGGGGGAAACCCGGATTAAATTCAAAGATGCCCGGCCTATTCCCAGTATGGTTGTGAATAGCATGCGGCATGAATGTCTGATTGGGGCGGATGCCTTGTACTTGGAAAATGCAAGGAGTGACTACAGGACCAAAGAGGTAGTATGGTTTGGTCGTGTATACCCTTTTAGGATTCCGTATAGGAAACAGACAGATTATGTATATGCCAGTTGCAAAGAAACGACCGGATATGCAGTTATTGACAAAGTACTAAGTGACTTTGCCAATAATTTCGATACGGCTCGTCCAAATACATTAGGACTCGTACCCAAGGTAAAATGTATGATACCAACAGGAGATTATCCTCCTATAAGGCAGAAAGTCTATCGTCTACTGTTAGCTAAGCAATACTTGGTTAAAAACCAGGTTACGGAAATGTTACCAGTGGGCGTCATAAGACCATCGTCATCACCCTGGGCGTCACCCATAGCTCTGGTACCGAAAAAGGACGGTGACACCAGATTTTGCGTTGACTACAGGAAATTAAATTCAGTATGCCGTAAGGATAGTTATCCACTGCCGAACATATCCGATATTTTTGATTCTATGAGAGGCGCAACGATATTTTCTACGATGGACTTGAAATCTGGATATTGGCAGATACCAATGGCCAGCCAAGACATCGAGAAAACAGCGTTCGTTTGCAGTGAAAGTCTTTCGAATGGATTCGGATGCCTTTTGGTTTTTGCAACTCAGGTGCCGTATTTCAGAGGGCAATGAACGATATTTTCCGTGAATATGTAGGAAAATATGTGCACGTTCTCGTCGACGATATAGTCGTATATTCACGAAATCCGATGGAACACGCACATCACTTGCGCCTGGTCATGCGCAAGATTCAAGAGTATAATTTGCAAGTGAAGAAAAAGAAATGTGACTTTGCCAGTAAGTCTGTTGACTTGTTAGGGTATCACATTTCTGCACAAGGTGTAGCTCCACAGGCTCAAAAGGTCAGTCATAAGAGAAATGTCGCCACCCCGAGATGTGGGTGAAGTGCGTAGTTTTCTCGGAGCTACAGGTTATTACCGATCTTGTGTTAAAGGCTATGCCGAAAGTGCAAAGCCTCTAATTGAGTTAACAAAGAAGTATAAGCGATTTGAATGGGGTAAGCATGAACAGCAAGCATTTGAGAAATTGAAGAACTTGCTGTGTAGTGAGACCGTACTCACTTATCCGAACTTGAATGCCCTGTATAAGTTATATACTGATGCGTCTAGTTATGCAATAGGTGCGATACTAGTACAAGTTGATGATAAGGGTATAGAGCATGTGATACAGTATGTAAGCTCTACTCTTAAGGACAGTCAGTTGAATTGGCCCGTAATAGAAAAGGAAGCTTACGCTGTGATCTACGCATTGAAGAAGCTTCGACCTTATCTATTTGGTGCTCAGTTTACCGTGTATACTGACCACAAACCCCTTAAGAGTTTGTTTGTGGGAGAAGTTAAAAACATGAAAGTGCAGCGCTGGGCAGTACTGATTGTAGAGTATGGATGTAAGATAGAATACATCCAAGGCTTGAAGAATATTCGAGCGGACATGTTGTCCAGGTTACGTCGTCTGGTAGAAGTCGCCACGTTGGACACGGGCGATTACGTCATACCCGAGGTAGATGAAGGTGCTTTACCTCACGTCCCTCTAGAGGTATATAACGTACCGTACGATGAATTATGTGCTGAACAGACCAAGGAATACCCGGAGTTATTTAGAAATACACCGGAGGAGTACATGGTAAAGAATGGCATATTGTATTCTTTAATTACACCATCAGCGTTAGACGCTGAGTATCCCCGAATCTTGTTACCTACCCTGTTCCGTGAGAAACTGTTCCGGAAAGCTCATGAACGAGCTGCTCACCAAGGTCTAAAGAAGACCATCGGTATGGTAAGAGATTCTTTTGTCTGGACATCTTTGAGAAAAGAAGTGGTACGTATGCTTGAAACGTGTACGACGTGCCAGGTCAACCGACCTGTCACTACTCGACCTAAGTATAGTGAGATGCCAATGGCCAGTTATCCAAGTCAGATAATTGGTATGGATTTGATTGGTCCACTTTTAGAGTCAAGCAGAGGTAATAATTATATCATGACGGTGATTGATCACTGCTCTGCGTGGGCAGAAGCATACCCGATCGCAGCTAAGACATCTCAGAATGTTGAAGATAAATTATTCAATGAGTATGTCGCTCGTCATGGTATCCCTGAGATTCTGATTACCGATCAGGGTAAAGAATTCTGTTCGAATTCTCTGGAACAGCGATTTCATGAACATGGTATTGATCATAGAAGATCGAGTCCGTATCATCCACAAACTAACGGACATACCGAGAGGTTCAAACGCACTCTTAAGGAGTTGATCCAGAAAGGTGTAAATAACGAGTCTCGTGCATGGGAAGATGAGTTAGGCGCAGCTTTAACAGCGTAACGCAACACCCATCACTCCACGACCGGATATACGCCATTCTATCTGTCGTATGGTCGACGTGCTAGACTTCCGTTTGCAATTCCACTCGATGCTTCGCATGATCTTGGTGAGCGACTAACATGTCTCAATAATGCCTTGCTGCGCGCTCAGGAGAAATGGCTAAGTCTCGAGAAGTACACCGAGAACAAATTAATAAGCGTGCAAACGCTGGTGAGTATAAGGTTGGCGATTCAGTGGTCGTAAAAGCAGGAGAGGATGAAACTGACCTCTCGAAGCGACCATGAATATGAGATCTTTAAGATCAATGGACCGGTGGCCCATGTCTGCCATCAAAGGTCTGGGAAGGTCCGTGTGCTTAATATATCCAAGCTACATGTAGTCGACTCAGAGATGTGCTGGGACAAAGTAAGACCACGCCCTATTCATAACCCTGCAAAAGGTACGAAAGCCAGCCATCATCCGAGAGCTGTAGTATTACCCGAGTCCGTACCTTTGCCGGTACCCGACTCTGATGCGACACCTCATAAAGTGGCTCGTAGGAAGCGACCCGCTTCTAATTGGGAGCCGAAGGTGGGTAAGGTGGTCAACATGGATGTAGATCGACCTGGTACGAGTAATGATCCAAAGTATGAGTCACCGATGGATACATCAGAGACTCCTCGTACTGTAATGATGGACACCTCGGAGGATGTACCCGAGCCTGCCACTGAGCCAATGGAAACACTTCCATCACACCCCTACTTTCTGCGCAAGCGCAGTCACGCTCCTGAGTTCAGCTCGGACAGTAAGCGCCTTAGGATTGGTGCATTTGGCCGATCTCTATACGATGACTTCATCGGTCGTATAGAAGCCGTTATAAAGTGGCATAGCAGGAGATAATTTTAATCTCCGATCAATTGCAGTACTAGTAACATCGCATTTGTCTAACCGAATCATGTATACATTACAGTTTTGCGTGATAGTTACGTTAGTCAGTTTAGTGTACGGATTATGTCAAAACTCCAGTGTTCATACATTACAAAATGGAGTAATGATAACAGACCACTAGAAAATCCCTGTAATACGTGCTGAATGGACAGTAGTGGTATCTATCGACCATCCGTATTTACCTGTTAACTTTATTGAAAGATTAATGAGATTTCGAGTTCTTGTTGCTGATATTGGTCGTAGGACTTCATTAAGTGGCAATGACATTTTCGGACTACAACACCGTATAAACATTATCAAAAAGATTGCCGTTCGAACGCAACAGACAATGTTGAGTCGTGCCAGTAATCGACAGAAACGTGGATTATTTAACTTTGTAGGAGATATAGCGTCATCTCTGTTTGGGACGGCCACATCGGGCGATATTGAAGCAATCAAGAACGTAGTCAAATCTGCTATGAGAAACATGAATCGATTAGTACATTTCTCTAACAAATTGTCGTCTCATGTGAAACTTGCTTTCAAAGGAATTAACACCAATGTTGACCGCTTTAATGAGGTCACCGATAGTTTGGTCGATTTGACCAAAAATGTGAGGAAGTTATTCAAAATTCACGCTGCACGACAAGCTGACCTGTATGCATTAGTGCGACTGGGTCATATCATCGATTCGGCTGAAAATGTAGTATTTAGCTACCAAAAATTGGCTGCCCAGTTTCATAGGCAGACCGCTTCTCTGGAATTAGGGAGGTTAACAGAAGAATTGTTTAGTCCGTCTGACTTGGCCGAAGTCGCTAAACAAGTCAGTGTTGGAAACCGATTGGTTCGTCCATACCAATGGTATTACAGAAACGTTGTCGTGTATCCACTATGGAAAGACGACTCGCAGCTGCATTACATCGCAACTTTACCGTTAATTGATGGTGGCAATTACATTGAATATGGATTACACTCGTGGCCAGAACCCTTGGCCACTGTCGGTTATTACATGCAGGTTATAATTGCCTGGACAAGTATAGGACTTGATACTAAGACTGGATGGTATTTCACGCCATCCAAATGCCGGGGCAGCGAACCTCGTGTATGTCACGGACAACTGAGAGTCGACAAGACTCACGTACCTTGCATAGTTAGTCTATTGACCAACACCACCGACAGTTCGTGTAACATTCAATTATCCTAGTCTAACGAAACCTCTAGCAAATTATTCGCCCACAAGAAAGTAGGTGTTGTGTTGCAAACCTTTGGCGAAACTATCGAAGTGCATTGTGGTGGACGACTGACAGACCGGTGTGTTGTGAAAAGTGGTCTGTATGCATTAATGTCGAGTGATTGTGATTATAGTGGGAAAGGGTGGCGATTCGAGCCTATACAGTCTTACAGTCGGACGTATACTCGAATCGGTCTTGCCGTGGATGTGCCCAGATTGGATGTGGCCGGGGTGCTCAACCAATCTCTTATTATTAACCATCTGAAAGTATAAAAGTGAGACCATTTACGCAAGACTAAGTATGTGCCGCTAGCACCATTATCCGAGGTTGACCCAGCGATGGTCGACAGCATCGGCATATGATCCGTATTTTCTTACTCGACAGCCTCCGTCATCTCATTTCTTGTGATTATATTTATTCTATATAAGTGTGGAATTCTGTCCCGCATGTGGAAGTGTATAACGCGAAAGCCACGTGCGGCGAGGATTCCAAGTCCACATCACACTCAGATCCGACGGCCGCAGATGCCTGCAGCACTGCCAATGCCATCGAGGACGCCTAACGGGTCGTCGCCTAACGTTACTGCAAGGACTGAGATCGACCCTACGGCTGATAGCTGGGTGGACGTGGAACTACACAGTATTCCCGAGGAGTACAAAGACTTAACTCATTTCACGTATCGTACTGTATCTTTCATATTATGGTTTAATTGAACTATTTCTTTATAGTTAAATGGTCATTGTTTAATTGAACTATTTCTTTATAGTTAAATGGTCATTGTTTAATTGAACTAATTTATTTATGATTAACCGTTTATTTTATGTCACTATTTATTAACGCTTCGTACTGTTTTATGGTTATTAACTATAGATTAGTTAATAATGATTGTGATATTCGCATTGAATAAGATTGCTATTTTTTAGGTGATTGTAATTTCTTTAGGTTGGTCTTGATAGCCCTGGTATAGCATGGTTTAGTTGTTGATGTTGTACAACGAGTTAGTTAACACTCTCTTAAGGCCTTAAGAGACGATTAACTAACTTTGGTTGTGGGGCATGTGTAGATATGGGATTGTCTTGCGGGAAGTCATGACCCCGCTGGATATCTTATATTTACGAGTAAGTCCTAAGTGAAATTTATATTTGAAAATACCAGGTGAGCTAATGGACCGATTGACTGTATATCTATATATTTATTATTATTATTATTATTATTATTATTATTATTATTATTATTATTATTATTATACAGTAACAAGGTGACATCAGCCAGTGCGAATGATGTACAGTTTCGACGAAACCTGATCGAGTGTTGGATAAAGTTTTATCCCTAAAAGTGCAGCAGTAGAATTGATTAGGATAAGGTCTACGGTTCTGAATTGATGGGTATCTGGAAATAGTTGAGGTAAAAGTTGTTGCTGTTCAGTCGGCACACACTTTTATAATATTCAGCAGTTGTTTAGAGTACTAGTTTAGAAAATAATCAAGGCAGAAGAATCGATGGAATCGTACGTGACAAACTGACTTTAGTTGATGACGATAGGCATTCTGATTCTAATACGAGAATAGAACAACACCAGCTGGCAATGAGATCATACAGCTCATGTGCCTATTAACCCTAGTATCCTACAGGCTTATTCACGATAAGGCAATGGACAGGACATAGACATTGTAGCGTCCTGTAGGAATGAATAATGTAATCGAAATTTGTATATCAACTATATGTCAATCATACAATGGCATGCAACAACAACACATTCCATAATGTTGTTAGTTAGCTGACAGATCGCATCAAATCAGGACCCGCCAACACCGCTTTGTCTATGTGAGGCAGCAGCTCCATAGAAGAATAGCCCAGAGTTTGATTGGTCAGAATGACGTCACGATCAATGAGCGTCGATCAAACTCTGTGGAAGAGAATTAAATAGAATAGGTTTCAAAGTGAAAATCGAAATGAAGTGATCATTGATTGGTCAGGACGACCAACATTTACTAGGTAGAAGCTTCTAGGAGGGGATAAGCAGAAGTTAATTGGCGGACTGATTATCCGGGCTAATCAAGCTGTGGTTATAACCGACCTAGAAGAATCATCAGAACAAGATCTAAATATCGTAATATGTATATATCTATATATCTTAATATGTATAGATCCTCAGAGAGTCTGAAGACTATATATATATATATATATAGCACTTTGCAGTTAGTAAAGTAATCAATCCAACACCAGGGTTCCGTAGCACATCGCTGGTGCTACGTCAGTTGCTATTAGAATTAGATAGTTGATTAAGTACCAGTCGGGTACTAGTAATAGATCAGAAATTTATCAAAGTAATATTTCAGTTTTGTACAGTTAAATTATAGCAGTTATTAAAGCTTATCATCTTACCAACGTAAGACAATAGTTTGGGTGTTATTTGAAATTAGGACTCTAGCGTTGAGAGCAACACTCAACCCGAAGCCGAGAATCTTCATTGTCAGATAGGCCCGATAGTCTCATAGAAATATCGTCGTAACTCCATCACATCGACGAGGCGAGCCGACTATCATCATTCTGTTTCTTCATCGGTAAGAGGTTGTCGCAGCAACTGTTCAAACATCATAGTCTTACCGTTGGCGAAACAGGAACCATCATCATTAAGGAAACCACCCAGAGATCCAAAATCTTCAATGTGTGCGTATCATATATGTATGTGGGCGAAGAGGTAAATTCTGGGTATATATCTACCACTTCTTTGAATGTAATGTAGCTACCCTGCAAACAATGCTATGTTGGCCCAACGTATGTTTATTCGTTGGCCAAACATAGTTTTGCTCGTTGGGATTACGTTGGCCCAGCATATCACGTAGTTTTTTCAGGTAAAATCTACGTTGGCCGAATGTAGCTAACTTACCATCAGCCAGCCAACGTAAATACAACGTAGGCCCAACGTAACTAATTTTCTATTGATCAACCACACGTAAAGAAAACGTTGGGCCAACGAAACCACACGTTGGGCCAACGTAAGGCCAACGAGCAAAACTACGTTGGGCCAACAAATAAAACTTACGTTGGGCCAACGAAACAATGTTTGCTGGGTAACGGATAAATTTACGCATAACAACACGGACCACTCTCCCACGCTTTTACTGGAGTAATTTGTAGGTTTACGAACCAGAGACAAATGCTGGCCCCGAGTGTGTACAATTGTCGTGTATACACTGCAAAAGCACATATATGAGTGAAGATGCGCAAAAAGTGACAATAATAATTTATAAGAGGTACGTAAGATCACAGGCCTTTGAATTTTCTTCCACCCATCGCACTAATACAAATCCCCCTACTACATATATATATATATATATATATATATATATATATATATATATATATATATATATATATATATATATATATATATATATATATATATTAGGGGGATATGTGGTAGAGGGAGGGATGGATGGACGAAAATTCAAAGGGCTGTGGTAAGATTAACTATATTGTCATATCTAGATAGGTCTACGCTTATTAACAGCACACAAATATACGTTGGATAGCTTGCGCATCGAATACTGTCAAAATTGTTTGTTTACTATAAGCTTTCATTGACGTCCGCATGAACTGAAAGCGAGACGATCGATAACCGATATGCCATTCTCCTTCGATCAATACTTACCATTCTATTACTTCTGATAACAAGCTATCCTGATAACTGGCTCTAGGAATCTAGACTTAGTAAGCTTTACCGGCTCCTGGAACCGGGTACACGGTCCCAACAAACGGGTACCCTTCTGCCAGTGAGTCTCATTCTTGTTTGCATAGCAACAAGAGCACACATGTTTTCTTTGCATTTGGAAATATCGTAGTGAATTTAAAGTTTTCTAAGCCTGTTTTCTGTGCTGTGGTAGCTGTTTTTTGCTTACAAGGATTATTGGATTACCATGGAAGGAGCCGTTGAAAATCAGGTAGTATATGTCCATGTTATTCCATAGTTGTAAAAGACTTAGGTCTATAAAATTGTGTCTGTGTCGCATGTTTTAATTTCTGACCCCCAATCTGGGACGTGTGTTAACAACGAAATATGCCAGATTGGTCGCCTTCCTTTAATCCCAGCAGGCGATCGGCAGATATGAAATGAGGTGTTGGCTATACAGTGTTTTAACATGAAAATCGGCTGACGTCGTTCTCCGTATTATCTGAGCGTGTGACATCACACCCGGATTTATCTCGGATTTTTATGTGAAGAAAATGTTTCATTAATTCGTGCATCTTGTTCTGGGTGCTGCGTACTTTGTTTGTACGAGAAAACTTTGGAATTTCACGTTTTTCGTGTTATCACGATCTGTTTGCATTGATCGGTGGTTTCCAAATTCTTGATTAAGATGTGTGGTATGCGGTTTTACCGTGTTTTACAGCAGTTTGTTTACATTTTGTTGTTTTCTTCACATATCGTTTCAGCCTTCGTTTGAGAGTATAGTTTAAAATTTATTGTTAAATATACTGCAAAAGCTATGCGATATGGTTCCTGGTTCCGTTTATACATCCGTCATGATCATTATATCGGTGTATTCATGGCCGCATCGTTCTTGTCATCATAATCTAACAATCTTTGCTGTAGCGTTGCGAGGTGGGGCCCTGGATGGTTACAATTTATTTATGGTCAATATATTTGAAAATAATTTGTCTGCCTTCCATTCTTGTTTCGTTCCGCTTGCTTATTTTAGGTTTTGTGCTTATTTTATAGGCCAAGCCTACCCCGCCGTCTTGCCCAGAGTGCCACAAGCTCGTCAAAGTCATATATAAAGACCATGTCTGTTGCCGTTGTTCTCCTTGCAATATCGATAATAGGTGTGATATATGTTCAGTGTGGCCAGTCGATATCTTGGTCAAGTTCCTTTCCCAGAAGGACTTGGCAGGGTCTGACGCAGGGTCAGGCGGTCCAAAAGTAAATCGTGGAGCCTCCGTTTCAGCCCCTGGAGGCGCTCCACGTCTGCAACCAGAGGCTTCGGAGATGACACCTCCGGCGTGGTTTGCTAGCGTCGTTCCTACGCTGGTGTCATCCCTGATGCCAAAAGCGGTAAGGCAGTCTCTTCCTGTGCTTAGTACGGACCCTGTCCTTGGACAGAGTTCTGGACTGGCTACCGAGGGAACCATCTCGTATAGCTCCCTGGCAGTCCCTTTGGGCTCCGGCCTGATGGGTTCTGTCTCTCTGCGGCGACCTCTGGGTGGTCCAGTAGCGGTGGCCGGTCCGTCAGGCATGGGAGCCGTTCGCCAGAACGGCTCTAGTTACTCCTCATCTAGAGATGACACTTCAAGTTGAGTAGGCCGAGGAGGAGAGATTGTTACGGCCTGAGATGCCATTGGTGGAGAGCATGGAGGTCGATTCCATTCTGGACGGAACCGTCCTCCATCTGTCTGGTTTGGTGCAAACCAAGACAGCTGCTCCACCTGTGGTTGAGGCCACACCGGTACCGGGCACCCGTCCAGGGCTGGTTGGTTTGCCACCAACCGGCATGGTGACAGGTGTTGCTGGCCAGGCTGGATACACACCTATCTCGCCTGGTCCAGCGGCCACACATGGGGTGCCGTTGGCATTCGTGTATGGCCACAGTTCCATAGCCGCTACGGGTCCGCACAGTTTTCCGTGCGGGCCTATTCCATGAAATGGAGAACTCCATGGGGTGGTGGCGGAACCGTACGGTACCGGTGTTTCTGGCTTACCAGCAGTGGCTGCTAGCCGGGAGACTGTTGCTGGTAGAACCGTCGATACGTCAACGGGTGACATATTCATGGGAGTGTCCTCTTCGGAGACAGACTGGTCCATGGATCTGGCTTGGTTAGCCATGGTGGACCCGTCTGTGGTTTCGGCCACGGCTGAAGAGGATACACCCCATCTGTCGGTTGCATCGATTAGGACAGGGGTCTTGCCTGCTGCTCGGATCCAGTCCATCAGACTGGATCCAAGGTTTAAGGAGTTACTGGTTAGATGGACGGGATCCAAGTTTTAAGGAGTTACTGGATGCTATCTATAGCAAGCAACTCCTGACCAAGGGCCAGCTCCCTACAGCCTCCAGGGAGGTGCGGGCGAGATGTCGTATTCCCCGTGCGGCCTATGCGATGAGGCGGTGAGAGCAGCTATGGGTACTGTGAATCACTCTTATCGCCTTCTTCAGTCGGTGTGGACTGAAGCGGGGGCAGGCCACCCTGTGCCACCTGCGGCGCTATCATGCACTAATGATGGCGTGGTGCTGTCTAGGGACGCATTGGCAAGGGTGCAGGCGCGAGTGATGAAGGTGGCCAAGCGCGGGCCATCTTGGAGGATACTGCTAACATTGCGCAGAATCGGTTGGTGGTTAATCTACAGTTAGAACTAGTGCGACAAGCGCACGCTCAAGGGGCTGTGGCTAAACCGTTAGCTGTACAGCCGTCCTCCAAGAAATAGAAGACGCACAAGATTAAGGTGAAAGCCAAGCCGAATGCTTCTTCTACTTGTGCTGGGTCTTCACAGCCACCTCCGGCGAAGAAGGTTGTAGATGTTCCTGCCCACCCCAATGTTGCTCTTGATCGCCCAAGAGGCGGGAAGGGCAAGGGGAATGGTAAGGGTAAATCCTCAAAGGACTGAAAGAAGGGGTCAGATCGTACCTGAGGGTACGGTAGTTCCTATCATATCTGCCTGGACTGCGCCTGTGTGACAGGAACAGTGGTGCCAGTTAGACCAGTCAAGCCAAGATCAAAATGGTTCTCTCTCTCTCTCTCTCTCTCTCTCTCTCGTCAAGAGGGGGGGGGGGGGCGGATCGTGAGCCAGACATCTGCATTAGGCGTCAATGAATCTATAGTGGCTGGAAGGCTTATGCGTTTCGTCAAGGCTTGGCGAGGTGTGACATCAGACAGTCTGGTCCTGGGATGGTTATCCCAGGGGTACATGCTGGAGTGGTGGTATTTTCCACCACAAAATCTGTCTTTGGCACCTATCTGGACACCCGTACCAAGGGAAGCAGACACGTTAGAAGCCATTCAAAACGAAGTGACAGGTTTGCTTCTGAAGGGAGCAGTAAAACCAGCAAACCAGAACACTCCAGGCTTCTATTCAAACATGTTCCTTGTCCCCAAGGGCACAGGGGTGGTGGAGACCTGTACTCAATCTCAGGCCATTGAATTGGTTCATCCATACGCCTCGGTTTCAGATGGGGAAACTCCGAAGTCGGTAATGGCAGGATTGAGGAAAGGAATGTGGTGTGTGTCAATCGATCTAAAAGATGCATATTTCCACATTCCAATGAACAGGAGCTGTCACAGTTTTCTGAGATTCGCGTTTCAGAATCAGGTATGGGAGTTTGTAGTCCGCCCATTCGGCCTGTCGACAGCTCCATGGGTCTTCACAAGATTGTCCTTGCGGTGACAGCATTTCTCAGAAGAGAGAACGTGGCGCCACACACCTACATAGACGATTGGCTTATCAAGGCGGACACGTCAGCCAAGTTAGAAGTGGATACTGCTCTGACTCTGAAGTTACTTTCAGATCTAGGCTGCATAGTCAACAAGGAGAATTCCAAATTAACACCCACTCAACATTTCGTTTATTTGGGGATGCGACTTGATCTCGAGGAAGGCAGGGTTTACCCGTCAAGAGCCAAGAGTGGTGTCTCTGTTAGCCATCCTCAAGAGTTTTCGATTGGGAAACCACATTCAGGCGAGGCGGTTTCTTCAGATGCTGGGCATGCTGGTCTCCATTGAGCAGGTAATCCTGTACGCTGCTGTGATGCGAAGACCTATCCAGTTGTATCTGATGTCTCTGTTGAAACAGAGTACAGAACCCCTGTCAAAGCTGGTGCCAGTTTTAAGCCAATATTGTCTCATCTTGTATGGTGGAAAAAGCGTCAGAATCCCCTAGTAGGAGTTTCGCTGCACCTATTCCGCCCCCAGCTGTCCATGTACACGGATGCTTCGCTGGATGGGTGGGGGCCTGCCTGGGAGAACACCAGGTCTCGGGCACATGGACTTTCCAAGAGAGCTAGCTGCATATCAATCTGTTGGAAATGATGGCAGTGGAACTGGCGTAGGATAAGTTTCTTCCAAAAGTCAGGGGCAAAGTGATATTAATATGGTCGGACAACTCGACAGTAGTATCATACATAAATCGGCAAGGCGGGACCAAGTCACCCACACTGTGTATGAAGGTGTGGCACTTGATTCAATGGTGCCGGAATTACTCAGTTGTTTTGAAAGCAGCTCACATTCCTGGGCGATTGAACATTCTGGCGGATGCTTTGTCTCGCAGACAGAGAATTCTGCCAACAGAATGGTCCCTCAACCCTCCAGTTCTTCACAGGATCTTCGAGCATTGGGGCAGACCCAATGTGGACTTGTTCGCCACAAAGGAAAATGCTCAAATCATGACTTATGTCTCGCCGATTCCAGATCCAAATGCCATTGATACAGACGCTCTGGCAATGAGCTGAAAAGGGATGCAGGCTTACGCGTATCTGCCCACCATTCTTCTGCCGAAGATTTTGGTGAAGATCAGGGAGGAACCGTGCCTGGTTCTGCTAATAGCGCCATATTGGCCAAGCAGGGCGTGGTTCACGGATCTTCTGGATCTGCTGGTGGACAATCCAGTGCAGTTACCAGAGATTCCGAACATAATCTCCCAGGCCAAGGGACGATTCCTACACGAGCGTCCCGAAATGTTCAAATTGACTGCGTGGATGTTATCAAACAACATTCCACGTCGGAAGGTTTTTCTCGACAAGCTACGAAATTCATCGCATCTGCGAGAAGGAGGTCAACTTTCAAGTCATATAACCACAAGGTTAACAAATTTGCAGACTGGTGTGAAGGAAAGGGTATTGATACCTTTCAATCCACTGTTCAGCAAATAGCAGACTTTCTCTGTGAGCTATTCTTTTCAGGATTAGCTCCTGTCACAATTGCTGGATAAAAGTCAGCTTTGGCATCAGTTATCCCTTGTCTAGCCAACAGGTATAGTCCAGAGGTGGCCCAGTTAAATGTGATGGTGAAGGGAATGAGCAATCTCCGACCGAGACAACCGGTAGTCAATCCAGCCTGGAGTCCATCTTAGTGCTTAATGTACTGGCCAAACACCCTTTCGAACCCTTGGGTTCGGCTAGAGTAAAGAATTTGACTCTAAAGGCAGTCTTTCTATTGGCAGCTTCCTCAGCAAGACGGCGCAGTGAGATCCATGCGCTTTCAGCAGAGAGGGACCGATTTATTGTCTCCGGAGAGGGTCTGCATCTACTGCCAAGAGCAGAGTTTATGTCAAAGAATCAATCTTTGAAATATCCCAGCAAACCGATCATTATACCGAAACTAACTAGGTTTGATCGTGATGCCAGTGTCTGGTGCCCAGTCTTGCTTTGACTAAGTACGAAAAACGGACAGACTCGTTATGGTCGGATGATAGGCATCTGTGGATCTGCCATAAAAAGCCTTATGACGCCGCATCCATGGATTCTATCTCTCGTTGGGTGGTGGAATGCATCCAAACTACCCACAAGATTGCGTCTGGCACCAGGTGCAATGCACAAGGGTACACGATGTCAGAGGAATAGCCGCCTCAACCGCCCTTTACAATGGTGTTCTGTTAGAGGACATCATGGCCATTGCACAATGGCACTGTGAGTTCTTATTCACGGATTACTATCTGAGGGATGTGTCAGACTACCCCAATCCACTCACTTTAGCTGTTTTGAAACAATAGTTTTAAACGGCCACACTGTTCTGCTCCCTTTTTGGTACTTGAAAAAGCAAAATTTAAGGAACAGACATGGTCAAGCGAGAAGATCACAACCAAATTGTGTCACGGATGGTCGAACAAGTGCTTGGTTGAAGGCTCCACGTCTGAAATCCAATAATCATAAGGTAATTCAAGTTTGAGTGCTTTTTGTATTATGTTTATATATCATGATCATTCATATTATATATTCATGCTCATTCCCAGGCTAATATATGCAAAGAGCAGTTAACCCTCTTAGCATATTCGTGTTTCAGGCGAGATGCATGTTCGTGAGTTCTCCATTTTTCTTAGGAGAAAAAAGAGGGGGGATGGCGGTGATGCGAATGTGATTCGGTTCCTAAACTTGCTGGTCTTTTTAGGTCTCCGTGTGTCAAGTTTATGTCTAATATCTTTCTCCAGGGACAAAGGAAGCAAGTGATGGCTTGCCCCTTCCCACCAGGTTACTGTTTAAATCTGGTGTTATCAGAAGTAATAGAATGGTAAGTATTAATCAAAGGAGAATGAAGGAAATTTCAATTTCCCTTTCTCTGAGATCTAACAATACTTACCATTCTATTACGGACCCTGCCTCCAGCCCCACGGAGGTAAGCCATAGGTATTCTCTTGTTTGGTAGCTCTGCAAACAATATGAGCCTCACTGGCAGAAGGGTACTCGTTTGTTGGGACTGGATACCCGGTTCCAGGAGCCGGTAAAGCTTACTAAGTCTGGATTCCTAGAGCCAGCTATCAGGATAGCTTATTATCAGAAGTAATAGAATGGTAAGTATTGTTAGATCTCGGAGAAAGGGAAATTGAAATTTCCTTCAGTCTTCCTACAAATTCGTTCATCTGCTACTATTCAATAGGTGTTTTACCGCCCAGTGGTAATTTTCAATAAGCCCGGTTTAATGGTCTGTAGTACACAATTGACATACGAAATCAGGTTCTAAATGTAAACACGACTTTATTATCCTTCTTATTGTTCAGTAAGTGACGTCTACATTACAGAGGGCATAGGCATGTTTTGAGGTAGTGCCTCAGGCACGATTACAATCTACTACAGCTTTCCTTTTCTGAAAGAGAAGTCAAATCATTATTATGTTAACATTGATTAACTGAGCACAGTAATATAATGTAAATATAGTCATTGTTGTAGAGCCCATCAGACGTTATATGATGGGGCATAATGGAGTCATAATAAGATGTTATATATTATGGGACATAATGTTTGAACCTCACAGGAATATTCACTTTTCTGCCATATCTAATTAGACTTGGCTTTGGAACAACAAATGGTTTAGAGCTAGGGGCTGGTTGAATATTGTTTGAATTGTTTGGATGATGATTGAGTGGTGGTACAATTGTAGGAGCAGGCAATGTTGGTAAATCAATGTCCTCATGGGACGGAGCAGGTGGTAACAGTTTCTCATTGGATTTATGCAAAAGGACACGATTACGTCGAATATTGCTACCCTCTGGTGTGGTAATGTTATATGACTGGGGAGTAGTAGCTGAATTGTTAATGACACATTGCTTCCAACCCTGTTCCTGCCTATCGACCTTATAACGCACAGTGTCACCAGGTTGCAATATTGGAAGGTTCCTAGTCTGCCTATCAATGTAATGTTTCTGAGTGTGTCTGTGATTCATCAGGTTTGTCTGACCATCGGGGACTACACAAGGCTCTAGCAATGTCTCTGATGTTGGTAAAAGAGTCTTAGTTCAACGGGAAAATAAACGCTGTGAAAGTGATCCTAAGTCACCGGAAAATGGATCAGTCAAAATTCCAGACACTCAATATGGGGTACGCCTGGCCGAATTTAGTTAAAACCGGGAATTGATTAACCCAATAATACTCACGCCGGACAAAAAATGGCTTCTGCAGTAGATCTGAGAAATGTCCAATTTCAGACCAGACTCCAGTAGAATACTATTTTGTAACTTTACTACTGGAATGACTGGCTCGATAATCAAGCCAGTCATTCGACTGGGTCGATAATCAAGCCAGTCATTCCAGTGATAAATTTTCATAAATAATCTCTTGACCTGCAAATGGACATTTCTTATGATAAAATTGATACTTATTTTGAAGAATTTGAGGGGCAAATGGTTATGGATGAGACATCTGACCAAACAAATTTCTGAATAGAACTTCTGGAGCGTATCACCATAGGGTCTGTCTAGTTAAATTTGGTTAAAATCAACCAAGCGGCTGAGGAGATGCATTTTGACAATTTCCGGGAATTTTTTCATAGAATCCAAGATTTTCACCCCAAAACTGACTAATCGAAATTCTGAATAGAAGTTCTGAAGCGTAGCACCATAGGGCTCTTATCACCAAATTTTGTTGAAATCCAACAAGGAGATGCATTTTGACAATTTCCAATAAGATTTTCACCGATCAATTTATCGATCAATCAGAATTCTGAACAGATGTTCTGGAGCCTAACACCCAGCGGTAGATTTTAAGGATTTACTAACCAAGACGGGATAGTGCATCATTGATTTTACTATCCCACAGCAAATTTCACTAACCCAATGTTTGTGAGCTCAAAGCTGATCACTTCTTTAATCCAATTACTGATAGAGAGAAGCCGTTGAATATTTTGAAATTAGTTTGTCTGGAAAGCCGTTGATACTCAACATAATGACATTAGAATAGTGTTTTTTCGTATTTCCTCTTTTGAGAGCAACTAACCCAGACGGGATAGTGCAGGTGCAGTTTTACTATCCCATATGAAATTCTACTATCCTCGGGCTAACGGGTTAGTCTTCAAATCTAGCCCTGCTAACACGATAAGATTCTCCCAGACAAATTTGCCTGAAATTGGTCATAGGAGATGCGATTTGACAGACAGCTGAGTCACGACCACCACGGCATAAGCGCACTTGATCCAAAGGGCCCATGAGCCAAGAAAAACAGGTCAAACTGACCTAGCTTGTAATGATATAAATTTACCACAATTTCATTAAGGATGACACATTTATCAGAATTTATCTCATAAGCGGCCATAACTGTCATGATTTTTTTACCTGCGTCGCCAGACGCAAGGGTTAATGTGAGAATGGAGTGCTTTGACTTCATTTGGGTAAAAAATCACAATGCAAAAGCTTTCAGCAACAATTTCTTCAAAATGGACACTGTGAATAACTCTGGTTCTACTGGTCGAATGTTTGTCTATGAGGTCCCGAATATGTGCACCAATTTGGATGTGAAAGCTAAATATCAAACAGTAAAAGCTTTCAGTTGGTAACACTGCTTTCAAAACAGACACTTGACGTCACAGTGGCCAATTGAAAAATATACATGTATCAACGACATGAATATTGTACAAATTTGTCTGGGTTATTGATTACAACTGAATTACCATTGCATAAGCTGACCCAAGAGATGCAATTTGACCGACGGACGAACACCGTGGCATAAGCTCACGTGGGCCTTCAGGTCAGGTGAGTTAATAATGACTTGATATTTTCCGAATATTCTCAGCTTATTGTAATTTAACCATGCACACAAATCATTGTAATTTCAATAGTTGATGCAACAACAATCTTCCATGATTTCACATAGAATGACTGTACTAATACCAGAGTGTACTGTGAAGGCGCATGCGTTCATTGTGCTATGCTTTTCTGACCCCTGTTTGCTTTAACCCTTTCACGGATGTATTCCTCATATCTCATTTTCAAGGCACCCATAGAGGAAAACTGTTGATTATTCTGAAATTGATCTGACTGGAAACTGTTGCTGCCTTAGGAAGCAACAACTTCCAGTCAAATCAATTTCAAAAGATTCAACAGAATAAGTTTTATTTCGTAAGGAATGTACTTTTTCAGGGATTTGTCAATGAAAGGGTTATGCTAACACTGCCTTCCAGTCAAATTATTTGCTGAATATCCAACAGATTTCTTGTATTGTATTAGCTCCCTTGAAATAGCTATAGACTGTCAGACTGACACTGGAGTTTCAGGGATAAAACCAAAAGAATTAAGAGACTCGTGGACAACAAAACATCATGGATAAATCTTGCTCACACTTGATGCATGTGGTTAAGGTACAGGAAAAGGGAGCTGCCAAAATCGTGTTGATTGGTAACACCATACAGTAATGTAACTACTATCACCGGTAAAGAGGATACAATGAATCAGAATAGCTTAAAGCAACTAAGCTACCTTAATATGCCTCCCAATGCTCAGATGCGTGAGGAGGGATAAATCTAATTCTGTTCCTTCTTACAAGCTGTCCTGTTATCACTGTACTTGTTATATAACAGTGATATAATAGTCTATCTGCTACTTACAGCAATATAAAATACCCGAAACTATTCTGAAAACAATTTGACAGGCCGCTGGTATATGTAGCAAAGAATTTCAGTGAAAACAGTTTCAAAATATTCGCTGACATCATTTTGTGACCATAGAAACAATCTGAAAAGTACACTAGCCAACTGGCAAACATTTTGACTGAGAATCCTTGCTGCTGCTAGCAACTACTTCCAGTCAGATTGTTTTCAAAATAATCAGCAGTATTACACCAGTAGCAAGCAGTATTACTCTGCTATAGGTATCAATGCACAAATGGAATACTATTTGCGTGGCACTTAAACCCCACTGATAGGTCCACTTACATCTTTGATTGGTTGTAATATGGGTAAAATGATTGCTCCGATTATTCAGATAAATACATGTTTAATGTCTATGTTTAGAAACATCGTTTTAAGTTATTCTGATTCATCTCTGGTATTTTACTGGAGTGTAGTAGTTTTATTCCTCTATGATGGTACCAATCAACAACATTTCGATGCTCATCTTTTCATTTTCCTTAAATTATAATATATTATGGTGGCTGTTCTGGAGGTAGCGTTGATTGACACAAATCTTTGAAATTAATGATAATTTCAACAATTTCAAATGACTAATAACGAAATTTGACCATTAAAGCAATAATAAAAGTTTTTATTGTTAAAGATTATTAAATCTGTTGTATCGCAACAGTACATATATGATAGTATTCTCAAAACATAGTCATAGACAGTAGAATTCCGCCTGGTGATTAAAGCACAATATGTACTGAATATTGTCCAATATAAATCAAATCTGCAGACAGTGAGTGAAATGTGGCCGCATGTGTGAATACTGCATATTGTTCACAGTAGGTTATCAATAAGTCCGTTAGAACGAGTGGTGTGCATGCGCGCGCATCAGAGCTTCCCTGACAACACGTATCAGAATGGGGAGAGTGCATGCCTATAGTTTACAGATTTGGTACTTGTGATTTTCTTAAACTATACCATTCTCGTTGTTCTTGATACGGATGAGGACCGGAATAAAACGAGGATTACAGAACCTTTTACTATTTTAAAATCGAACCAAAAATGGCTGAGTTATCCGCGAAACTTATTTTCAAAATATTGCTTTTGACGTCGTAATCGCATGTATGCATTAAATACATAAATAATGTGATGTGCACGTGATAGCCACGTCACCACTTCTAGCTGCACGCTGATTGGCTACTGCTCGGCTGCTGATTGGCTGAGGCACCTACCTCTGACGTCACAAGTAGTATAAAAGGAGTGAAAAATCGAGAATCAGGAGCACCACCGGCGTGAAAGCCGACCCGTCAGGAGGACTGCTGGACCTGCGCGGACTAGACGTGTGCAACTGCTGACCTACGTTGATTCCATCATCACTGCGGTGCCATTCGGATTTCAGTTCACCCGCGCTGGTAAGAAGTTCTCAACTTTCCGCGATACAAGTTTTTGGATGCTCCCGGACGGCCATCTGGGGGCAAAATAATTAAAGTAATAACCCCTGCATCCGGACTTTCCTAGGGGAGTCATTCCGTGGATGGGCTGTGTGGGCCCAAATGTAATTCTACGGAATGTAGAGCTGATGGTGATTCTTGGTGGATGACTCGCCGGATCTGCTACCACACAGAAAAGTGGATTCAAACTTCCGCACTGCATGTTGCGTGTGATTATTAACTTTTAGACCACAGTCTGGTGGGACTTTGCTCGGTGCGCCGAAAGAGCTATGCGACGTATCCCGCACCATGTACCAGTTATTGTACATGCATAAGTAAATATTTATTAGCCCTTTCTGTTAATGGGCAACTCCAAACTTTCATACTGCCGTCGCCGGATGGAACCTTTTTCCGTGCTGATGACCAATAGGTACTCAAGTAGCTATACTATTAAACATTTAATTATTTTCGTATATGGTACTGATGACTAATAGGTGCCTTACCGGTCTTAAGACTGCCTTCTTATAATTTCTGTTTTACTGTGAATATTATCCTTGTTTACTGTGGGTGCTCTCAACTAACAGCACCGTAAGGTCCCATGACCTGTGATACTTTATTCTAATCGTATTCATCATGTGTATTAGTTAGTTGTGCATATGGCAAGTGGCCATCTAGTTAATATGTTTTGTTTATTTATAGAAACTCTAGACTGCAGTACGCTAGGAAATACTATACAGCAACACATATATCCGCATCACTATATCCCCGCCAGCATCAGTTTGACACTGAGGTCGCTGATCATGCTCTAATTACTCGAGCCTGACATGTTACCAACTAAACCTGACTATTTAGCTCAATAGGATAGGTTTAAAGTGCTTAGGGACAATTTCTCCGTGAGAGACGCTTAGTGTACACCTCTTTTCCAGTTATCTTTAGCGCCTCTAGTATATATTCAGTTATTGTCTCTTTCCACGATCCACCAGCCACAAGGCTTATTAATTGTCTGGACTCCCTATCGACGCATTGGCCGGATCTGACCCTGGGAAACTATCAGAGGTTTCCGAGCGGTGATGGTTTAAGTGTCGATTTACATACATCCCCTCCCCATATCTTCGGATACTTGTTAGTTAGATACCCCCCCCCCCATGTAGGAAGCACTGCGAAAACAAATAGTTTAATATGTGAGTTAGTTAGTTAGATACCGGCCCGCAGTGCAATCCTTGGCATTCTGGAACTTAACCCTAATGACAGGTCAAATGTTAAATCTGTAGGACGCGGTGACGGACAAGATGCAGATCTCCATCCAACTCGTTGGAGTGTCTGGCTGAGATCTTGGAATCGGTCTCTCTATCCCCACCATAAATGGCATGGCACTATCCAAACTTGCTTGTGTAAACTGTAACATTTGTCCTGGTTATATGTGGTTGTGGGACAGGGTAACCAGATTATTAGCTGATTCAGGAGCCTTGCTTCGGAACATGTATGCATGCTATCCTTCGGAGGTAGATGCTATGCAGGGCGACCTACGGGAAACTGAGCATCTGCACCTGTTGGATAAATGTATCTAAAATTAGGTAAGAATCCCTGCTACTTGTGTCCAAAGCTTGTATTCGTTTCTAATAACTAATTGGTAAGTTAGAATGTGGCAGAAGGCCCGCATAAATAAAGTGGCAACCACCAATGCAATAACTTTGGAACTACATAAGACGGTGACCTGGGAATTCCTCGGAAATCGTTCGTCCCATCTTCACGTAAACCAGTGTGCATGACATTAATTATGGCTTCACTAGGATTTTCAGCACTTAGCATTTTCTGTTTGAACAAAAGAGTGGCCCTTTTTGGCAGCTCTTTCCCTCCGCTTCGGCATTGAAGGCATTTTCCTGTGACAGAGGCCCACGCAAGGCACTTTCCTCTCGCAACAACAATATTTTCTTTGTGTGTGCTAGGGGTATATTAGTTTATATTAAACTACCAAGTGACTTCGTTGCGGTGCTCTCTTGCGGGGATACCTCTGCGGATTCCAGGATCTGTGTGGTACCTTCGGCGAAACCACGTGGAACGAACACCGGATGGCTCTATGTTTTGTATTATTGTGCTCATTACTGTCAAACGAGTGATATTGCTTGTATAGTATATAAATTTGTGACTGTTTAATTATTAACATCTTGTCCATTACTCTAAATTAGAATGGACCGACATACCGGTGACACGACATGGATGAGACCATGTGGTTCAATCTCGGCGGCAATGGTTTGCATGGCCCCACTGGGTGATCCACCGGCTCTAGAAGCCAGTCTTTATACTTTCTGGAGAGACACGATATGGGATCCGCAACCCTGAGAGCTGTAGCTAACCAGCCCTCCCACACATCGTGCATTTGCAGTGCAACAGAGTGGAGTGACATAGCGGACCAATGCGTACCCCCACAAGGTACAAGTGGCATCCGATGTGGGTCTCAAACGAGAAGCGAACCCACGCCAACACTCAGCACGCACAAGTTTCAGTCTCCTTCATCAGACAATCAGCTCTCCCTCGACATGGAAGTAGCATCACATGACGGAGGGACTGCTCGCATGCTCACCGACAATGTTACTACTTTCCCCAGTGTGGGACGACCAGCACCACCTCTACATGAGTTCTCACCGATCAGCGAGGGGACCTTCCGCGATGCCTCACAGGCGGGAACTCAATATATAACCTTATCGGATCTCCGCGATAGGCTACCTCCATCTACACCGGATCACGGACGACCATGACACAGACCCACACAGGGGCAACAACACCCTTCATGCCCATTTTCTTCGCCAACGTCATCAATAAGTGACCAGTGCCCGGATGCTCATGTACCATACCCTGCATCCCTGCCCTTTCGAGCGTCAACGCCATATTATGCACCGATGCCGCGCTAGGAACTGGAGTATGCGGCAACACCTTTTCAGCAATACATCAGGAGACCTACACATCACATGCAGCACCCTCGTCAGTCACCTGCACCGTCACCGTATGAGCGATGTCCGTAACATCAACCAGCAGAATGTCCACGCCGTTTACATAATACGCCTCCACCTGTCTATAGACCTACACCTGTCGTTGGACCCACATCAGGGCGGTATTCAGCAGAACCCATGTATCATGCACAGCATCAACGTCAGGAATTGCCGTCACGAACACAGCACCATCAACATCATCAGGGACATCGACGCGAAACACCACTACCACCACGACCCCCAACACGCAGACCAGCATCCGCATTCTCATCTGTCTCCCCAGCACCTCCACCCAGTATTGTGCCCATCACTTCGCCACGTGGACTTGGCCGGATCATTCTCCCCCCCCCCCCCCCCCGACTGATTGGGCCAATTATAAAGTGCAGTTCGAAATCATGTCGCACGAACCGGTGGACTAATCGTCAAATGGGAGAGTATCTAGCCGCAAAGCTGTCCGGGAAAGCTCTACAAGTCCTGGCAGACTTAGGCACCGATTATACACCAACCTACACAGAATCGGAAAGATTCGGCGACAGCCTTCGGAGAGACAAGTCTGCTACAGCTAAAAAAACTTACGTCGACGCTTTGAGGAGACATTACCGGAATTAGTTAGTCATATCCGGCGGCTAGTTACCCGCGCTTATCCTAGCACCAATCTCGAGGGCATCACCCATTTATATCTTGATACCTTCGATGCGTTGAGCAGTGAAGCCGCCTTGAAGGAAAAATTATTCCTCATGGAGCACAGTAGCTTACAATAGCTGACAGCCGCCGTTGTTCATATCGAAAACTTCATGGAGTGGGAGAAGAATAATCGCCGCCAGCTTCACCCAATAAACAAAGTCAATGATATCAATGTCGCCACCACCACCGATCAAAACACTGCAACAGCAACTATCTCAGCATCCGACCCGCATACACAGCAAGAACAACCCACCATTCAAAATCATGCGTCTAGAGGAAGGCGGCGTGGCCAATCCCATCGCGGGTGACCACAACAATGCCCAGGACACGGGAACCAGCACAATAACAACAATATACAAAATATGTATGATAGGTTGGAAGAGATTACTAAACAGATCTCCGCACTCACAAATCTAGTCACCTCAGCACAACAGTAGCAGCACAATCCGCCACACGACCAGCAACTACTACAGTTTCCGCACAGCCACCGAACATGTGTTTTGGATGTGGTCATCCGGGTCACTGGAAGGATCGATGCCCTAATCGCCCTCCATCAACAACTCTGACCGCTGACCGACGAACCCCGCAGCCTGAGACACCGACAAAGTAACAAGGGCACCGATTACAGTCATTTCTGTGCCCGTTCTCATAACTCAGCTCAACAGCACAAGCACCCGGCTTCCAGTATGTCGGTGCCCACGATGCACTCCGCAT
Organism: Chaetoderma sp. LZ-2023a; assembly: GCA_034401795.1. NCBI lineage: Eukaryota > Metazoa > Mollusca > Caudofoveata > Chaetodermatida > Chaetodermatidae > Chaetoderma > Chaetoderma sp. LZ-2023a. Next base: position 35,018,065 of record CM067370.1, on the reverse strand, counting down.
CCACAGCACTGACATCTCCCCTCTCCGTAAAATGTGACCCCACAAATTTCAACCTTCTTTTCTATGTAAATTGGCAGTGGTGGGTTGTAGCACCTCCACTGAAACCACGTTTATACAAGCACCACGACCCACCGCCAACACACTTAACACCCGGTGTCCCTTGGTGGTTTGCAATTCACAAGTGCTTACAGCATCATCCACCACTTCCACCAGCAGCAGCAATGATTCAGAGAAAAGTACGCATTCCACATCATGGATCCGCCAGAAGAGGCGTCACACAAAGGATGGAAAAATAGCACACTGACATTGTTTCTTCTGCGCATCAACCAAACATCCCATGATGTACTGTCAAGAGTGGCTCACACAGGTAGCCCTCATCCGCGATCACGACGATCGTATCCGCACTGCTGTTTACACTAACTCGGCATACATGGAAACAGCATCAACACCATCACCATTGCTACCCCCAACTCCGTTATCGCCTAAGCAATCACAGCAGCAGCGACGACGGGTTGGCCCTTTCCACACTCAGCCACCAACCACACTCACGGAAGCCATCTGGAAACAAGCTGACTATCTACAGGATGATACTGCACCACCACCACTTCCGCAAATGGTATCTTTGGAAACTCTTCCGCAGGACCACCGTAAAGTAATGTATAAGTGCGCCTGCCTGTTTAGCGGTGTTTCCACCAGTGCCACCGTTGACACTGGAGCTTCCATCACTGTTTTTAACAAGCGCTTGTATGAGAGCATCCCACATCATAAAAAGCCACCCCTTAAACCTACAAACATATTTTTGCAAACAACTACGGGAGCCAATGCCCCCGTAGCTGGTACAGTAAACCTCGTAATACAGATAGAGGAGATGCATTTCATTCAGAGAGTTGTAATCGCCTCTATTCAAAACAATGCCCTGCTCGGTTCTGACTTCCTCAGTGCCAGCGAAGCCATCATACATTGCAGACAACAGGAATTAGACATACACGGCCGACGTAAACCCCTTGGACTGGACTGTACGATACGTGTGATTTTAGCATCAACAGCCACAGTTGAGCTGGGACAGGAGAAAATCGTATGGGCCACCGCACCACAGTTAGGAAATAACACTCACATAGCTATGCCGGAACCTGCCCCTGAATACATAATCACCTCACGATGCGCCAGTCCCCGTAGATCGTGGACACCACCAATAAGGATCATATACCCTTTAGGGTATTCAATGGCACCACGGACCCAATAACTCTTGAACTGGGAGTCCGTTGTGGCCATTTGGTGGATGTGATCTCACTGGAGACACCCCCTACCACACCTACACTGGCAACAACTTCTGATGATTTACAGAAAATCTACATAACTTATATTTGCGTGCCACAGTTGGATTGATGCAATCTCAAAAACAGCACATACGGAAATTACTTTATAAATATCGCAATAGTTTCTCAGTCGGAGACATGGATCTGGGAGAAACTCATCTCGTGCGACACTACATCGACACCGGAAACAACAGACCTGTTTGACAGCCCATTCGACGTCTCCCTATTCATAAGGAAACGGAGGCATACCAACAGGTAAATGGCATGTTGCGGACCAGTATAATCGAGCCATCAGCAACCCCCTGGGCCAGTCCCAAAGTACTAGCGGGCAAGACGGACGGATCGTTGCAGTTTTTTATAGACTACCGCCGCCTTAATGACCTTAGCATCAAGGATGCATATCCATTACTCCTGGATAGATCAGGCCTTAGATTCTTTGTCCGGCTTCTTATGGCAGATCCACAGATGTCTATCATTTGACCGTAAAGAGTCCGTCCATTTTTTGTACTTAGTCAAAGCACGGACTGGACACCAGACACTGGCATCATGATCAAACCTAGTTAGCTTTGGTATAATGATCAGTTTGCCGGGATATTTCAAAGATTGATTCTTTGACATAAACTCTGCTCTTGGCAGTAGTCGCAGACCCTCTCCGGAGACAATAAATTGGTCCCTCTCTGCTGAAAGTGCATGGATCTCACTGCGCCTTCTCGCCGAGGAAGCTGCCAATAGAAAAACCACCTTTAGAGTCAAATGCTTAGACTAGCCTAACCCAAAGGTTCGAAAGGGTACTTGGCCAGTCCATTAAGCACCAAAGATAGACTCCAGGCTGGAATGACTACCGGTTGTCTTGGTCGGAGATTGCTCATTCACTTCACCATCACATTTAACTGGGCCACCTCTGGACTATCCCTGTTGGCTAGACATGGGGTAATTGATGCCAAAGCTGACGTGTATCCAGCAATTGTGACAGGAGCCAGTCCTGAATAGAACAGCTCACAGAGAAAGTCGGCTATTTGCTGAACAGTGGATTGAAAAGTATCAATACCCTTTCCTTCACACCACTCTGCAAATTTGTTAAGCTTATGGTTATATGACTTGAAGGTTGACCTCCTTCTCGCGGCTGTGATGAAGTTCGCAGCTGGTTGAGAAAAACCTTCCGATGTGGAACGTTGTTTGATAACATCCACGCAGTCAATTTGAACATCTCGGGCCGCTCGTGTAGGAAGCGAGCCTTGGCCTGGGAGATTATGTTCAGAAGCTCGGGCAGCTCCACTGGATTGTCCACCAGAAGATCCGTGAACCAGGCCCTGCTGGGCCAAAATGACGCTATTAGCAGGACCAGGCATGGATCCTCCCTGATCTTCACCAAAACGTTCAGCAGATGAATGGTTGGTGGATACGTGTAAGCGTGCATCCCTCTCCAGCTTATCGCCAGAGCATCTGTATCGACAGCATTTGGATCTGGAATCGGCAAGACATAAGTCATGATTTGAGCATTTTCCTTTGTGGCAAACAAGACCACGTTTGGTTTGCCCCAATGCTCGAAGATCCTTTGAAGAACTGGAGGGTTGAGAGACCATTCTGTCGGCAGAATCCTGTCTGCGAGACAAAGCATCTGCATGAATGTTCAATCGCCCAGGAATGTGAGCTGCTTTCAAAACAAATGAGTAATTCCAGCTCCATTGAATCAAGTACCACACCTTCATACACAGTGTGGTTGACTTGGTCCCGCCTTGACGATTTATGTATGGTGCTACTGTCGAATTGTCCAACCATATCAATATCACCTTGCCCCTGACTTTTGGAAGAAACTTTTCCAATGCCAGTTCCACTGCCATCATTTCCAACAGATTGATATGCAGCTGACTCTCTTGGAGAGTCCATGTGCCCGAAACCTGGTGTTCTCTCAGACAGCCCCCCCCCCCCACTTCTCAAGTGATACATCCGTGAACACGGACAGCTGGGCGGGGTAGGTGCAGCGAAACTCCTATTAGGAGATTCTGAGACTTTTTCCACCGTACAAGATGCGACATTATTGGCTCCAAAACTGGTACCAGCTTTGACAGGGGTTCTCTTCTCTGTTTCCACAGAGACATCAGATATAACTGGATAGGTCTTCGCATCAGAGCAGCATACGGGATTACCTGCTCCATGGAGCTCATCATGCTCAGCATCTGAAGAAACCTCGCCTGAATGTCGTTTCCCAATCGAAAACTCTTGAGGATGCCTAATAGAGACACCACTCTGGGCTCTGACGGGTAAACCCTGCCTTCCTCGAGATCGAATTGCATCCCAAAATAAATGAAGTGTTGAGTTAGGTATCAATTCGGATTTCTCCTTGTTGACTATCCGCCTAGATCTGAAAGTAACTTCAGAGTCAGAGCAGTATCCACTCCTAACCTGGCTGGCGTATCCGGCTTGATAAGCCAATCGTCTATGTAGGTGTGAAGCGCCACGTTCTCTTTTCTGAGAAACCCTGTGTCACCGCTAGGACCACTCTGGTGAAAACCCTTGGGGCTGTCGACAGGCTGAATGGGAGGACTACAAACTCCCATACCTGATTCTGAAACACGAATCTCAGAATCCTGTGATAATCCCTGTTCATTAGAATGTGGAAATATGCATCCTGCAGATCGATTGACACACACCACATTCCTTTCCTCAATCCTGCATTACCGATCTCGGAGTTTCCATCTGAAACCGAGGCGTATGGATAAACCAATTCAATGGCATGAGATTGAGTATGGGTCTCCAACCCCCCCCCCCCCCCACTCCCACCCCCCACTCCCCCCCCACCCCACCCCCTGTGCTCTTGGGGGCAAGGGACATGTTTGAATAGAAGCCTGGAGTGTTCTGGTTTGCTGGTTTTATTGCTCCTTCAGAAGCAAACCTGACACTTCGTTTTGAATGGCTTCTAACTTGACTGGCTCCCTTGGTACGGGAAGAAGCTGGCTTGGCTTTCGTCTTGCTCTTGTGCGTCTTCTCTTTCTTGGAGGACGGTTGTACAGCTAACGGTTTAGCCACAGCCCCTAGTGCGTGTGCCTGTTGCACTAGCTCTAACTGTAGATTAACCACCAACCGATTCTGCGCTATGTTAGCAGTATCCTCTGAGAAAGACCGCACTTGGCCACTAAAGATGCTAGGGCCATTCAGGGGCGTTCCAAGCAAATGCTCCCTGACGGCTGTAGCTGGACGCATATGGTCAAGGACCATCTGCCTCCTGGATGTTGTAACTCGCGCTTGCACCATGGCTAAAGCATCTATCGACAGCACCAGGCCATCTTTGACACAAGACAGCGCCACAGGTGGCACAGGGTGGCATGCCCCAGCTTCAGGCCACACTGACTGAAGTAGGTGATAAGAGTGATTGACAGCACTCATTGCTGCCCTCACTTCCTCATTGCATAGGGACAGGACTTCTTCGTGGTGCGCTTGTGATCTATCCACAAGCGCCTGAGCGGGACCACCCACTCCAGCACTCTGAAGTCTGAACCCCAAGCACCTAGCGGGCATCCTCAGTGACTGCTGGAACCACACCGTATCTGTCATACTCCCCTCTGGGAATACGGCACCTTGCCCGCACCTCCCTGGAGGTCGCAGGGAGCTGGCTCTTGGTTAAGAGTTTCTTGCTATAAATAGCATTCAGCAATTTCTTAAACCATGGATCCAGCCCAATGGACTGGATCCGAGCCACGGGCATGACCCCCGTCCTAATCGATGCGAGGGGTGGACGGGGCATATCCTCCTCGGCCATGGCCGAAACCACAGACGGGTCCACACTGGCTAGCCAAGCCAGAGCCTCGGACCAGTCCATCTCCGAAGACGACACCCCCATGAATACATCACCCGTTGACGTATTCATGGGTCTACCAGCAGCGGCCTCCCGGCGAGGAGTCACCGCTGGTAAGTCAGAAACACCGCCGCCACCCCATGAATCACACTGATCCATGGAGTAGGCCCGCATGGAAAACCGTGCGGACCTGTAGCGGTTATGGAACTGTGGCCATACATGGGTACCAATGGCACCCCATGTGTGGCCGCTGGACCAGGTGAGATAGGCGTGTACCAAGCCTGGCCAGCAACACCCGTCACCATGTCGTTTGGTGGCAGACCAACCAGCACTGGATGGGTGGCCGGTTATCTATCTATCTATCTATCTGTCCATATATTTAATTCTCTTCATTAGCTTTATCACGGCTTGTGCCGTTCATTTTTTTTAACTTGTATAATTATATTACTTTTCTTAATTATTATATTATATTGCACATCGCATTCGCTATTCTTATGCAAAACATCAACATTAGCGCATTAATACTAGATTTCTTTTATAACAACGCTCCACGCTAGGAACTCTTCTTGTGCTGAAACCGACACAGGTTCGGCATAATCTAACATAGGTAATAGCTCAGGTACTTGTGTTAGAACTCTGTTAACAAGCCTAGGAAGTTGCTCTAAAAGTGGCAAATTTGCTGTAAAGCTCGATCCTGGTGCTACAAAGGTTAGTGGTATACCTGTAAAAGAGTCCAAAAAGGGCCACCAAAAGGCCATCAGCAACTGTCTCTCTTTGTGACTAACTCCTTCGGTTCAGTTGAGTTATCGCAGAAATCGCTTAGGTTTCACGGCGGAATCAATCTTAACGCGGACGCATCACGCTTTCCTTAGTATCTTCGATGATACCTTATTAGAATAAGAACTATCTATATGCCAAAGACGGAATTCACTGCGAAATAACTAATTAATTATATCGCCCTTAGCAGTAAATTTTGGGCATTTCAAATATAAACCTAGCGCTGGAATAAACGTTAGATCCCAAGAATAAAGTCTATACGGCTTGATTTCGACACTTCAGATCGCAACAAAAACGCGCTTAGCAGACTAACTCCCTAGTGACTTAAAAAGCTTTTAAACGCCTTTGTATTGTTCTGTCTTTGTCTTGTCGTGTTGTGGTTGCTCTAGTGAAGACAGGCTGAGAGTCACTCTTCAGCTCAATCCCCTGCTACTAGAGTAGCATCTGTAAAGCACAGACTTTTGTTGGGTTTGCTCCACAGTCGAATCCTACGGGATGCCAGAGCTCACCTTGGCCAAGCAGACGAAGCATGTTCTAAACTGTAGGCTAGGGTGCTAGGTCTCTGTAGGTAATAATATCTGTGTTTCAAAAACATCAGTTTAGGTTCCTTTGAAGGACAACTAACTACATCGGAATCCACCTAGCTTAATTAGTTTAATGAACAATGATTCGGCCTAACCAGTATCTGCGGAGACTGACCAGCCACACACGTATAAATGCACACAATCACAGCGCAATGCGCTTCGTTAGACCGAACTACAGTTGGATCATCTTATACTGATGGCGGCCCATGCGATGCATTGCCTCTCGCTTCGGTGAAAGCTTCTCTGAGTAGAAGGTTGCTTTTAAATTATATATATTAGGTATATATTAAACCATAGGGAACTTTGATGATCCTCCGTCTTTATATTTTTACTTAGATATCAGTGCCGGATTCAAGGGACACACGGCACGTGCCACCCCACCCCCACCACACCCCACCCCACACCCATGTGTGGCCATGTGTTAAGGATGCTAGAACAGACACCAGCACAGAGCCTTGGAATTTGCCCTACTCGGAGCCAGCAAATACAAAGCCAGGAGAGGACGTCATTGCATAAATCTGCTAAGTGTGCTATGAGGTGACCGCAAGAATGCAGGACTTGGTACACTCAAGCCAAGAATGGACGTGAGGAAGCTAAGGAATTCGGCTGAGGACACGACACAGTTGGCAAAAGCGAAGAAGGACTGGTTGCAGCTGTAGGATAAAGTAATCTATATTAGTGGACAACACGTATTCACGCCACACTTGATTAACGAATAGCATGGATGACAACGTGGTATGGAATAGAGATGTACGCAGAAATGCCTGCCCGGCCTCACTGGAACGTAATCGTTCTGCCAATCTACGATATCGGCTTTTGTATTCTTCGGAGCATCTGAGCCCGAGATATAACAAGCAAATACGTCGTGCTGAATAATCTCTTTGAAAATGTTCTCACTACCTTACAAGGAGCTGGTCAATATCTCATTACTTTGGGGTGCCGTGCATTGATCTTACACTCACGTTCATATTCACGTTCAACATTGGCTGGGATTTGAATTTGGCATGCATCGCTGAAGTAACAGCATGGTCCTTTGCTTATGACAGAATAATGCCAGGTACTTGATCTCATGCTTGTATGGCATGCATGCCATTCCAAGCTCATTACCAACCGAGACTGTATGCCCGGTGGCGGATACATTGGATTCAGCATAGTCTTCTCAGCACCACCGAGAATGGGTGCTTAATTCATCACGTATGGCTAATGGAGGACACCGGTTGGTCAGCATCTAGCTGTCAAATCTGCTACATATGTTCTCAAGAAGCATGCCCCATTGTGTATTCCGAAAGATGCCGAAGCTGAAGTCGTTATAATGCGCTATAAGATGTTCTTTCTAACGAGAGAAGAAGTGCACTATTATCAAAACATGAGGTACCTCTCACTCACAAACACGGATGGTAAATCAAAGATAAACAAATATCAATCAAAAGGCCAGGCTATGCTACACTACACTACACAACACCACGCTACACTACACTACACTACACTACACTACACTACACTACACTACACTACATCATACTACACCGCACTACACTATACTACTCGACACGACACCACAGCACACCAGGCTACGCTACGGCACGCTACCATATACTGACCATAAAATCCAATGTAAAATATCAGTTGTGATGAATTTTTTCTATCATAATTTGTATTAGCTCACATAGTCAGAGTCCACAAATTTGCGCTACACTACACCACACTATACTGCACCATACCATGCTACTTGACACGACACCACATCATGCCAGGCTACGCCACACCACACTACGCCACGCCACGCTACGCTACACCACAACACACCACACTACAATACACGCCACGCCACCCTACACTAGACCACGACACACTACACTAAACTACCATACACTAACCATAAAATCCACTATACTGCACTACACTATGTTACTCGACACGACACCACATCACGCCAGGCTACGCTACACCACGCTACAATACACGCCACGCCACCCTACACTACACTACACCACGACACACTACACTAAACTACTATACACTAACCATAAAATCCAATGTAAAATATGAGTTGTGATATAATTTTTATCATAATTTTTCATTAGCTCATATAGTCGGAGTCAACAAATTTGCCTTCGTAATATATAGGAATGTAAGAAAATACATTGCAGGTATCCGATCTGTTGCTCAAGTTTATGATGTCATAATCAATTACGTTATAAGTAGGGTGACATCACAATACATAGTGGAATATCTAGCTCTGTTGTGAACATTGGAAAGACGCTGAGCACACAGGGTTGAGGTGGTGGTGGTGGTGGGGAGGGGGTGTGATTACCCCTCTTTAAGTGTACTAAATATATGTCTTTAGTATTTAATAAACATTCTGTTGAATATTTTGAAACAAACTTGACTGGGCGCTGTTACTGCCATAGGCACCAACAGAACCTACTCAAGTTAGTTTCAAAATATTCAACGGCTTATATGCATGGCCTAATTACCTTGAAATTGGGATTATTCTGAAAACATACCCGAGATACCAAAACAAGTTAGCAAGTCAATGGAGTGATCCGTGTCTAGCTATGCCCCGCCCATTTGTAACAAATTACGCCAACATTTTGCGCATTTTGTGATCGATTTATATGCTTTGAAACGTGAATTCTCAGAATCAAATTTCAAGATAATAATACAGGCAAGCTGCTGAATATTTTGAAACTAATTTGACTGGTCACCCAGACAAATTAGTTTCAAAATATTAAACAGTGTTTATTAAATAATAAATTCATCAACGATATACACTTGACAGGTTATTCCAGCTTCATGGCGGAGGTATGATTATGACGTCAGCCTACATATGAACTAATTCAGTATGACGCCATATACTTGAGTGACGTATTGGATCTATCTATAGCACTAGATATAATGAAGCGTACCACCACTATAAAATTTGTTCTCCGTTTGGACCAGGTACTTGAGGAAACGTTCAAACGCCATAGATCTGTGATTTGAGATTCGATCAATTACCTTTGCACAATGCTAATAGTAGATGCCTATATGATCGCTTTGACCATTTTATGTATAAAACACACAAAAGATGACAGCACGTACAGGAAGAATAACTTACTAAATTTGATTCCGATTGGAACACTGACCACTTCCCTATAGTATCGAGAAACTAATTCAGACCGTCCTCATCCATAACCAGGGCTCCCAGCCGTCCTACTTTTCCTACTTTTCCTACTTTTTAGGGTCATGTCCTACTTTTCTGAAAGAAGACGTAAGATAAATTATTGTTTGTGTGTTTTTCTCTCCAACATGTCCAATAAATGTCTGTTTAGTATAAAACTATTCTGGTTTTCATCATAAATTGAATACTAACAGTAATATGGCTACACCTGTCATTTTGTTGTTGGTAGATGCTACCAACATTCAGATGTATTGGTATTTAGTTGATAATTTTGCAAGAAAATTAGATGATGATAATAAAGGTCTGTTGGAGGAACAAAAAAAGCATCAGAGTGAAATTGAGTCCAGTCAAAAGGTTATAGCCGAGGCTGGCAGACGATTGTCGACTGCATTTAAATCTAAGAAAACAGATCCAGCAGAAATACATGCAGCACAGGCTCTTCTTGAATCTGGTCAAAAAACATTAGAAAAGGCAACATGTGCTATGAAATCAGTTAATGAAAAGCTAGCGAAAAAGAAAAAGTGATGTTCAATTATAAGTTCCAGTACCATACACTAGACTAACAATTTAATAAGTTCATGCAAACAGTAATTTAAATGTAATTGTTACTATTTTAGTTTATCATGAGATACTGATGTTGCCAGTATTCATACATGTAATGTGTAGATGCATGCTGATCCGATTGTTATATCACAAGGTAGACAATACAGGAGTGGATTTTAGGGATTATTTCTACTAACCCAGATGGGGTAGTAAATTATTGATTTTACTCACCTGCAGCAATCTTCACTACCTCTGTGTTTGCTTATACAGACCCAAATTTGATTGTTTCTATTATAGTAAGACATATTGCAAGCTTATTAAGTCTTCATTCGTGATTTTATCTTAAAACTTTAACACACTTATCAGCCCAAAACAGTTTGGACTGTTTCTGCAGTTTCTGATACATGTCCATTTGTAAGTCCAAGAGAATGTTATTTTTGTAAACTTACCACTGGAATGACTGGCTCAATAGCGCCAATCATTCCAGTGGTAAGTTTTCAAAAACAGCATACTTTTTGTTTTGCAAATGGACGCTTTCTGAAGTTTAAAAAAAGTAAAATTTGTCATGGAATATATGTATTTGTCGAACTTTATTTTATGTCCCGATATCATTAGTAACCGAAGCTGGTAGTAGAGCTATAGTTTTGCTAAACCACATGAACTTTTACTATCCTCAGGTTAGCTGGGTACTATTGAAATCAACTCTGTCACAATAATGCTGACATATCACAAAAATGCTAAGTTTCTGATTTCAAGCTTTGTCAGTTGTGAATTAGTTACAAACCATGTGTAGAGAAGAAATTGTAATCACACATTTAACGTGTTTAAAGGCTGAGTATTATATATTTGAAATATAATAATCAGCCTTTAAACATGTTAACTGTGTTATTACACATATTCTTTACACATGGTTTTATTGCTCTCCATTGGTCAGACATACTGGCAATATCAGTATCTTTTTTCTTTAATTATTGAATCTTTAGAAATAAAATCAAAGGAGGTGAAGGTGTGGCTATAAAGGGCGATGGGAGGCCAAATAAGAATACATAAATAAATAAATCATTGGCCAGGAGTTTAATCCTGATGAAAGAACCATTGTGTGATGGTAATTTTATTTTCTGTTCTCATTTATGATGTTGTATAATTGTCCTACTTTTTTTCCAAAAATGTCCTTTTTTTAAGGGTCCGCTGGGAGCCCTGCATAACTGGGTGGTAGCTTATGTGCAAAGGTGTCAATCAAGATATAAATTCATAGCGTTAAATATGATGAAATAAAACGTGCTACGGCAGCCATATCTTTTCCAATAATGCACCATCTTCGAGGGTCATACTAGTCTTTTTTGATTCGTGGTCCGATTCTGACAACTGTTGTTTCACACTTGATTCATGAAGTACAGCCAATATCTCCATGATTTTTGGTGGATGCCAAGGAAATAGCGTTTTAATCACTCAGACATCAATTTTTCTTGGATAATTGCCTAATTTTAAGTAAAGGTTTATGGGCTAGGGCTATAACGGTCAAGCAGAAGCATGGCTGAACCTGGAGATTTTGTATACAGATTATTTCTTGATAAATTTGTATATTCAAGGGTGTCCTCCTTCAGGATATGCCGGGGTGGACCTTGGTTATTCTTGAGCGTTTTCAGAAATTCATGACGGCTTCCCAAATGGTCGCCATTTCATGTTTTGGGCTATTACTGCCTTCTCATTAAACATAGGATGATAACTTTGGTATCTAGATATAGGTTTTAATGGTCAAGGCATCCATTGAAACAATTTATACGGTCGTTTGGGGATTAAATCAGGGGAAATTCAACGTGGCCACCAATAAATCCATTTAAATCATCTATGAAGTTAGGAAAGTATTGCATAGTTTAATAGTGATCAATATAGTCGCTACCAGAACTTAGTAAACAACTAATCTATTCGAATGGTAACATAAATGATATACTATGAAACCTGTTTATAGCGAACATCTGCTCTGGGGACAAAAAGATGGTAGTTCTTTAAGAGGAGTTGCCTCTTAACCTATTTAGCATAGAAATTGAGGTGGAGTAAGAGACTGGCAGTCTTTAGTGATCACTTTTTGTTGCCCATTTGGTGTTAGTCTTTAGTGATGACTTTTATTGCCCATTTGGTGGTAGTCTTTAGTGATCACCTTTTTATCGCCCATTTGGTGGTAGTCTTTAGTGATCACTTTTTTATTGCCCATTTGGTGGTAGTCTTTAGTGATCACTTTTTATTGCCTATTTGGTGGTAGTCTACTGATCACTTCTTATTGCCCATTTGGTGGTAGTCTTTAGTGATCACTTTTTATTGCCCATTTGGTAGTAGTCTTTAGTGATCACTTTTATTGCCTATTTGGTGGTAGTCTTTAGTGATCACTTTTATTGCCCATTTGGTGGTAATCTTAGGTGATCGCTTTTTTATTGCCCATTTGGTGGTAGTCTTTAGTGATCACTTTTTTATTGCCCATTTGGTGGTAGTCTTTAGTGATCACTTTTTATTGCCCATTTGGTGGTAGTCTTTAGTGATCACTTTTTACTGCCCATTTGGTGGTAGTCTAGTGATCAATTTTTATTGGCCATTTGGTGGTAGTCTTTAGTGATCACTTTTTATTGCCCATTTGGTGGTGGTCTTTAGTGATCACTTTTTATTGCCCATTTGGTGGTAGTCTTTAGTGATCACTTTTTTTGCCCATTGGTGGTAGTCTTTAGTGATCACTTTTATATTTCCCATTTGGTGGTAGTCTTTAGGGATCACTTTTTATTGCCCATTTGGTGGTAGTCTTTAGTGATCACTTTTTATTGCCCATTTAGTGTTAGTTATAGGCAGGTTTTGCTGTATTTATAGCAACATCTATGTGTAAACATCATTCTATATGTAATTAAATTTAAGATATATTTGTTTGTTATTCAGTATATGGTTTCTACATGATTTATAGGATGGCTGCCATTAACTGCATTGTGACCAATGGTCGATTGTGGAATAAGTTCAAGATGTGATTATTAGAACTACTATTCTATTCAAAATTCCATACAGAATGAAAAAACTATAATATGGCTGTTAACGTCATTTACGTGAGTGACTAAACTAACCAATCAAATCAGTCTTCCTACACGTCTAGATTTCTACGCTATGAGCACGAGTACTACACGGGGTGCCACTCTTGCACCCACCCCTGGTAAGATGCGTGATAAACGCCGGAGCGAAATCTGTGTTAACTGGAAGATAAGGGTGTTTAATCGGTGTGGTCTTTGTCCAGCCATACAATTCTGGATCCAGTTGTGGATTTTTGTCTTCCAATGAATTCCAAAAAAAGGCCTCGGTGATGGATACTTGTAACGGTCTACACAAACTCCTGATTGGTCGGGGAAGACAACAGTTTGGGTGGTAATGATGAGACTTCTCCTATTTTGGATACCCATACCTTTCGATGTGTTTCCGACATTGACTATCAAATCACATCAGCGTAGAGACGCACGGACAAAAGGATTGAATGACGGCCTCATTTCCATAACTCCCATAATTTTCATTTTCAGTGGTGACTGGAGCTTTAAAAATTTAATCCCTAATCATATTGTGACATAAAGATCCATTAGACAATTAAAAGTTTAAACTAATGCAAAATACGACAAAACCCGATAACTTAGAAAAATCTGATTTTCATGTCACTACCACCGGCCACAAAAAATCCTGTATTCGGCTTAATCAAAACATTTTTTCCTTGGCATCCAGCAAAGATAACATATCGAGAGGATCTGCTTTCAAGATTATATGTTAAACAAATGTTGCCAGAACCGGACCGCGAATTCAATTTTAGGACCCTTTTCCAGATTGACTACTAGACTGTAGCTACGGTGTTTGCCATCGGATCAATTTTTCGCAAATCAGACTATGTGCTGATAGGCTCATTCTCACCAGGTGTGATTTAAATCCATCCAACATGCAGGCAATGTGGACGAGACACAGATGGACAGATATTTGGGCGGTGGGAGGGCAGAGGTCGGTTTCTGGGGAGAGTGACTGATGTTGTTCAGCTGTCTGATTCACGTGAGCAAAAATTGTATGCATATGCCCAAGGGGCACAGGCCGACATCATGCGATCAAACAAATGTTAATATTGAAAATACAGCTTCATAAATGATCATATATCAGCTCTGTGTATTTTTCTATCACGACTACTATGCCAGTAAACAGATAACAAAATGCTCTTCTTGCTTAATGCAGAAAAGACCAAGTAAAGTCTCACATTAACCCAATCCATGTTCTGCATCATATGTGTTTTATAGCAAAACATGCACGAAATGTCCAAACCAAGCTGAGTGACAATTTCTGACCTTCGCAGTTAACTTGTTTTCAAATTGTTTGATGTCGTACAATGAAATGAGAATTCACATTGAAAATAGTTAAACTTAAACCAATACATAATTGTGTAATGGCCTTATGAAGTAAACAGGATCTGAAAGGAAAATATTTAGCTAGGAGAGACTATGCAAACATTCTTAAGGTCTCTGGCACGTTAAGAAAGTTGAATGTGTAGGATCCCACAAAAATTTCTCGACAGAAAAATGCAGAGTATTCTATGTTGCTGAAGCGATTAATCTACTTAATGTCTTGAAAAGATTTCAATTTACATTCGCGGGGCGTGGGGGGGGGGGGGGTTGGGTTGCGGGGAAATATGATTTTTTGTGAGCTTGCCTATGTGTTATTTCCCAGGCGACCAAACTGTGTAGATGGGTGGGTTGTAGTGGGAGAAGAGGGCATTGATATTTTAAAGTATGGCATATAAGGTCATGTAATCAGACAGACATGCGCCATCTTTGTTGTATGCTAACCCCCCATCCCCCCCCACCCCATCATACCAGAATACCACTGCCTATTTTCGTTGTTACACAGCAATCCGTCGTAATTATGCCTTGTACATGCTTGTTATTCTGTACTCTATGTTAGAATCGTATCACTGCCATATGTCAATATACTGTTAGAACGCAGTTATATCGTATATAGAATGTAAAATTTATAAATGATTGAAGGTTTTTGGTTTGTGAGATAATTTCTCGGTTTATGTGCACTGAAAGCCAAGATCTTTTGGTAAACAATATAACATGATGATTTTCAAAACATTATCGTTTCAAGAAGAAGAATAAGAAGAAAAAGAAGTGGATGGGGGTGATCCGGGTGTTGTCAGGGGCTGGGGTGATTGGGACAAATCCAAGGGTACTGTGGAGAAAGCCGAAGGTGGTGGATATGGTGCTTGGTGATAGTCTGAGGCAGAAGGTGGTGAGTTGTGATGTTGGTAGCGTGGAGGCGAGATCCGACGCGTCGGTTCTATGGTGGGTGCATAACGCGTGAAAGGGGGCAGTTTCGGCCTATGGGATGCGATGGACCGAAGTAGGTGTTCTTCACACGCAGGTTCTGCCGTCATACGGCATGGAGGTTTGGTAGATCTCTCCGAAGTGCGCCCTCCTTACTTCCTGTGTGTGTTCTCTTCGCTCATGTCTCAGCACGGGGGAGTGGGACCTGCGCCAAGGTATGGGTGAAAAAGTATGGACTGGTGATGTGAGCATAGCGGTCCTCATATGACCATAGTCGCTGCAACACTGGGGACAGATTTCGGTGGGCGGTCATGATCGGTGAGTGTTGCCGACCATGAGATACTTCAGATATGATTAGAAAGGACACATCTGCTTCTGATGCGTCGATGAAGACTCCCTAACTAATTGGTGAGTAATCTCGCCGGAGACGTGCACTGTGAATGGTGTTTAGTGGTTGTATTGTTATTAGCTGAGCCACTCTTACATAGGTGTACCATTCTACGGGTAGGTCAGTATACCGATTGAAGAAGAACAGCAGGGAAAATAGTGCTGGGTGGTCGTGGGTAGGTACGATATTTCAGGCCCCACATCGTGCATCACTCGTAGCGTCGCCGCATCTGCATTGTTCCTCATACTGGGGGTCTGGTCCATTCACGGGGTATGAATCGGCCTTGCTGATTTGCTGGTTAGATCTCTGGGTTTCCTGTTCTATGGAGGGGGTGGGAATCAGATGCTCTGAAGAATACAAAAGCCGATCTCATGGATCCGCGGAACGATAACATTCTAGTGATGCCGGGCAGGCATTCCCGCATACATCGCTGTTCCATACCATGGATTCATCCGTGCTGTTTGTCAATCCCATGTGGCATGTATACATGCTGTCCACTATGGTTTGGTTATTATATAGACGTAAATTCGGTTCAACTGTTGAAGCTGGCAGAATTCTGGGTTACGTCGTTTTAAGCTAACGTTGATTTGCTCATTTAGTGAGAGTTATTGTCTCTAGCCGATTTTATTTTATTATATCGCGCCAGAAAATGACTTATCTTAAAAATACCTAAGTGAAAATATAAAGACAGGTGGGGGAGGTGGTTGGGGTGTACCTATAAGTTAATATATTATTATTATTATTATTATTATTTTTATTATTATTATTATTATTATTATTATTATTATTATATCGACACCTTCTCTAAGATTTATGAGAGAAAACAATATTTATTGGCCATGGTACGTTTAACTAATTAATTTCGTGAGATCAATTAGTAAGATGTAGTTAGCCATTTTAGTATTTTGTTCAGCAAACGGCGAGCTTTATCATTAAAAGCAATAATCCTTATCTTTGAAATGTGATTGTATTGAAACTTTGATACTTTGACAAATCTTATGAGATTTGTTAATGTTTTGACACTAATTTGACTGTTTGTACTGTTGGTAAAGTTATGCTAAAGTTGTTTTATTCATAGCATTAATGGCATGTTCCAAGTGGAATCGTTTGCAGCATAATATTTCTTGGCACCTTTATCTAGATATCACAGCGACTGGTATCAACGAGATATATTGTTTATCTTACACCGATGCGACGTGTTTGGCGAAACTGAAACATTGCTATGCTTCTGCGATGAGAATGGGCAACTTGGGCTAAAGCAGATCTTGGTCCATGCTTCATCTAGAGATGGCCAACCGAGACGAAGTATTGATGAACTGATGATGGCACCGAATCGCATGGAATGTGATACTAGGTCGCCATCCGACTGACCATACCAGATATGCAGATCCAGAGTATATCATTTGACACACCATTACCTCAGGTATCATGCAAATACCGTAAGTATCCACAAGATACAATAACTGTATTGTGCTATTTTGCACTATTTATTTAATTGTGCATTTTTGTTGTGCTTGCATAGTACCATTAGATTACATTTTATTTACAGTTTTCCATCTAATGATTCCACTATGCCGGCAACCTAATCATTGTTATATCATATTTGATATATATATATATATATATATATATATATATATATATATATATATATATATATATATATATATATAGATCACTATTATTATCATATCATGTTAGTAAATATTTATGTTATTATATACATTGTATAAATTGTACAAAATTTTATAGGCACATTCGCAGTATCCAGATGAAGTAAGAAGATTATGAAAACTATGAACATTGTAATCATCAGCAAAACGTGGTTACCGACTGATCTGATGTGGTTATTATCATAAGTCAAGCATGTCTTGTGCTTTGCTAGCCGCTGTGATGCGAAAATGTAATTGCTTAATATTGTTTATGTTGCTATCACACTGTTTGACATTTTATTTTATCATTATTGCTAATATTGACAATTACAATGTTATTATTTTTAATTATATTGATACATGTATATGCATAGGATTCTTCGATAAAATAATATATGCAATGTTTGTTTATCATAATATGATAACGCATTACTGATTATGTAATCTTATTTTTTTTAAAGTAGATTTAGTGGCAGAGGTTGTAATTTTATGTGAAGTCATTGCTCATGCTCATGTCAGTATATGTACTGTCATGGTGATTTTGATAAATCCATTTTGTTCATGATTATTGTTAATATTCATAGCCGAAATGTGATACCCTATCCGTATATGATAGGTAGTTGCTGTTGATGTTGCACAGCGAGTTAAATAACAAGCTGGTCGATGGGCACATGTAAGTATGGGACATGATGGGACTCGAGTATTAGCCAGTCTTGACAATCATTGTAACGTGACTATTAATTACTTTAACAGTTTGACCTTGGCTAGCATGTATTTGACCCTAACCTTTATGAAGTCATTTCGGATAAGAATATCCATTAATGTCATCATCATCATCATCATCATGTCGTCATTATAAGGTGTCCTAATTTTATATAGGATTGACCTCATAATAATGCCATTCCCCATAGAGCCAAATAGTATGGCCACTTTACACAGGGAATGTTAAATGTCACTGACTGGGACATTTTACAATGATGGCGTGATTTAATGCTATATGATTTTATTATGTAATTAGTATTGTATAATCACTTATTCTGAAAATGAGCAAACAAATAGGACAGATGTATGGATAACTAGATGAGGGATAGATAGAGAGACATCCATATTCCATTTAGATATATATATATATATATATATATATATATATATATATATATATATATATATATATATATATATATATATATATATATATATATGATGTACTAGTTAAAATTGATGATAGCTGTTGTTGAAATTATTAGTAGGTTGTTGCTGCCATTCCAGGTACTTATCTCATGATGTTGCTGCTAAATTAAATAGCAACCAGTAACTAATGCATTGGCATGTCAAAGCATTATTTGTTCTTGCTAACTATCATCAAGCCATCAAACAGATCCTGATTTACCAGATCAATCCAGATCATAATTTTGCAGACAGAAGTTTCCTGAAGAGATTAAGTGGAGATTGATTGAGTCATGATGACGTAATGTATGTAAATGACCAATCAACCTCCATGGCTCAGAAGAATTAGCAGGAACACATCAACGTAGGCTCTTTGCGTATGAAATTAGTTGTTGCTTACAAACTTCATCTCTCGACCCACTTAAGATCCTAAGATCTGTGTCTATTGTAGTTAGAGCTATCTTAGTACGAATTTGCTATAGCAGTTAGAATAGCTGTATTAATTCAGTCATTTATAGAAGTTAATCACTGAATATTTATCAAGTTATTTCTTCAAGTTATTAAGTACGTTGTATTACAAGTTTTAATAAATCTATATTCATTATTGTTACCAGTAGTCCCGTTAGTTCTTGAACAGGCATAGAGAGAAAGGTAACCTTTCTCTCGAATCTGCAAACTTCGAGTCATCAGGCTCAATCTTGACTAGTCGAGTTCAGCCTTCGACAGATGCCTTGAGTGAGCTTAAGAAGTAGTCCAAATTCTTCAATGTATGTGAATGGTCAGACCTGTGGAAAATAAGATTCAATACAGAAAAATGTAAAGCCACGCTTAATATATGACAAGCTATAAATAGCAATCCCGTTGATAATTCTACATATTATATGCACATTGAGGGGAAAGAACATCCATTACCTTTGTAGATAATGAAACTGACTGTGGTGCAATCTTTCAGAAAGATTAAAAATTTATTAAGCATATTAATTCATGTATTCAAAAGGCCCATAAAATACTTGACGGGTTCTTTAAACAAAGCTTTGAGTTTCTGGATCCGACTGCATTCATAATACTATATAAAGGACCAGTGCTACTCCTGTTATAATATGCAATTTGTGTTTGAAATCCCTATTTGACAAATAGGGCATCCGCAAATTGGAAAAGGTTTAGAGGAGAGCAATCAAACCACTCCCTGAGTTAACAAAACCTAAAATACACAGATAGTCTCATACACCTAGGCCTCCCAACACTAAAATACAGGCGAACACGATATGATATCATTCAGATCTGCAGAATTATAAACCAAATTGATGACATCCCTATAGATCAAATGGTCTAAATTTCAAAAACATATACAAGGGCCACAAAATTAGATTACGTAATAAGTCAGTTAAACGCCTTTCAAGAGTCCACTCATTTCCTTACAGAGCCATTAATACATGGAACAATCTCCCAAATGAAACGAAACTGTTTGTGCGACAAGTCTAAATGACTTCAGAACTAAATTAAACCAAACAGAAAAATCTTGACTAAAGTTGTAGCAACATAAGATACGATAAAACAACCAACAAATGACCACCCGGTTGATATGTTTATTATCATTTGACTCTTCTATTATTATTATTTTTATTATTATTATTTTATTTTTATTATTATTAGTAGTAGTAATAGTAGTAGTAGTAGTAGTAGTAGTAGTAGTAGTAGTAGTAGTAGTAGTAGTAGTAGTAGTAGTAGTAGTAGTATTAATCACACAGATTGGAAAAGTGGTATGATAGTGAGTTCCTCAAATACGAAATTAAATCGCCTGAGCATCACTATTGCAAAGTACGTTTAATATCGCTATAAATATGTTAAACTCTTCCTTTAGCATGCCCTGCATGTGCACAAATACAGACTCGTTGCTGAATAATCAGAACGAGCTCCATGCAACTATTGACCAGCTGAATCTTGACATCATCGCCATCATAAAAATATTACCCAAAATGCAACATTATAGTTAAATATAGACGGATATGATCTCTTCAGCGATATTGACTCAAACACAAACAGAGGAGTTTGCATTTATGGCAACCAGTCACTAAGCTTCCAAGAAACGAGTCTCGACATGAAAAAACCCATGAAGCAATATTGATAAAGACGAAATTGAATGGCACAGATAGTTTAGTAGTAGGATATATATATATATACCGTTCGCCTGGGAGCATGGCTACAGATGATGCAAATACCAAGTTCAGTTTGGACGCACCTCACAATCAAAACACAGTCACATTCTCCTGATGGGAGGATGTCAATCACCCAGAAATTGACTGGAAAGAGGGCCTACCCTGACAAATACCGAGCACCCTGCATGTAAATTCCTAGACTGTGTGCATGATTGTTACCTATATATCAGCATGTCCAAGGCCCTACACACTACAGAAGAAACCAGAAAGCTAACATACTAGACCGCATTATGTCCATTGAAGAAGAAATGGTTGGAGATATTAATCACCTACCACCATTAGGAAACATCTACCATAATTGCCCAACTTTCCACCTACACTACTATACAAAAGATAACCCAAATAATTCTGAGAAATTACTCTATGATAAGAGGCACTACGACAGGCTAACGACGAAATGGAAACAATTGATTGGGGCAGAGAACTAGAAAGGAGAGACACTGAACAAACCTGGACAATAATCAAGTGAGAATATTAGACTAGGTAAACAAATGAATTCCATGCAAGTCAATGTAGCATAGCACAACACAATTCAGTAAATGGGAGACAGCATGGATGAACGGTGACATCAAGGCCAAAGTGAGAATCATCAGCAAGCTTTTAGCAATTTCCGTGAAACCCATGAAGAAAAAGTACTACAAAGAATATGCTAAAGAAGACACCAACTGAAGTGGGAGGTGAGGAAAGCAAAAAGATAAAAGGAGCAGGAAATATTGAAGAAATCAAAGAAGAATCCGAAGGCATTCTATTGCTATGTCCGGTCAAAACTCAAGACAAAGTCTGGAATTTCTGACCTTAAGATGACTGATGGCACTCTAACTAAAATCAACCCGGACAAGGCAGAAGAACTGAATAAGTATTTTGTAAGAGTGTTCACCCCGGAAGACACCAACATCATCCCGAAGCTTGCCCAGTTAAAAAAGGAAGGAATAATTGGATCCGATTTTAATCAAGCAAGATGATGTACGCAAAAGACTAAAATAGCCTTAATGTATCAAAATCTGAATGACCAGGCATGCTCCATCCACAAGTACTGAAGGAAATCAGCCAACTCATCTACAAATCACTCACAATCATATTCAATAGATCACTGAGAGACATGAGTACCCGCTAAGGATTAGAAAAGGGTAAAATCATGCCAATCTTTAAAAAGGCAGCAAAACAATTACCAGCAACTACAAACTAGTGAGTTTGCTGTCAGTAATATGCAAAGTCATGGAACGTTTTGAAAGAGACGAACTCGTCAAACTCGTTCATGTCAAACTGTCAACATGGCTTCTTGAGTGGACGCTCTTGCATTGCACAGCTGTTAGAACCTCTAGAGTACTGTATAAAAATCGTAAATGACGGCAGCTCTATAGATGTTATTTAGCTTGATTTTGCTAATGCCTTTGACACTGTCCCGCATCCGAGACTGCTCAACCAGCTTAAGAGTTATGTTGTCATATGGGATGTACCCGGATGAACAGAAGGCTTCAAAGATCTTAAGCAACATGAAGCAATGTGTGTCTGACGATGGCTCCTACTCTGACTGGGCATCAACACTCAGTGGCATCCCACAAGGAAGCGTTTTGGTACTAGTACTGTTTGTCACATGTATTGATCATATGCTTGGGATGGTCGACAGCATGGTCAAGCTGATGACACCAAGTTGTTCTCTCAGATTGCCTCCACCAATACTCACCAACGTCTCCAATCAAATCTAAGTAACCTGAAAGAGTGGGCTGACATATGGCAGCTATGGTTCAATGTCACAAAACTGACTTTCCGATCATTCCCGTCCACACCCACATATCAGTGAAAGTGTAATACACTTAAATTTTTCCAAAGCTTTCAAAACAGTAATATATTTAGATTTTTCCAAAGCATTCAATACAGTCCCACACAAAAGACTTCTAAGGAAAATGAGACTGTAGAAATGGCAACAGGTGGATTCGGATGGCACTGGTACTATGTTGTGGCTCATGCCTGTGGTGAACAATGCGTACTGGATAGCTTCTTATTATATGTCCATACTGAACGGTCACACAATGTCGACTAATGTTTACCATTAGATTTATGGTTTTAAGTCTTTCTGTGTTGCATAATACTTTATGGTGGATATTCACATGTATTCTGATATTGTGTAGTGATTGAGCAACAATGCTGATCAAACAAATAGCATGATACTCGTATTACGTAAGTACCAGCGGTGTTCACCGTATGATGCAAAGTTGTTGGTCAACCTATTTTGCATACTTCCAAAATACGTTCCCGAACAAGAAGAGGAAATAGTTGCTTAATGTTGCCTTTCATAGTCAAATACAAACTAATTCAGCTTTGTACTATGGCGGGGATGCATTGATGGAAAGAAACATGTATATTTGACATACCCATTCACTTAAAAGCTCTTAAAATAATGCTTGCACAAGGAAAGAGCTGATTTTAAAACACGGGAATCGTGTATAGTAAACCACACCCATGACGTCATTTATTGAGGTCGGCCATTATAGATGTCGGAATGACCGACTAGAGGGAAACATGGCACCTTTTGTATTTATCATAGCTTATTCCAGGCCCATATGAGAATAAGAACGTTATATTTTGATGACGAAAAATAGTATCTATTTGATGTAAATACACGAAAAATTCAAGAGAACTGCTGTAAGCTGCCGCTTGACATAATTCAATCATGGGAATTCTGTTACGCTCTCTTGACTATAGCCATGCCCCGGGTTAGAGAGGTCATGGCCTATCATGTTGTTCAAGCATTATAGACTTCTTGGGGTGTTCACAACCGTATCCAGCAATGAAAACTTAATTCTGAACGAATTTATAAACACAGACAGTCGTCCAAATAAATATTCGTAGCTATGTAATTAGGTTATACATGCGATTTATAGACATGTCAAATTAGAGAGAGTTTTTCCAAATAATACTACATCATTACGCTTCTGGCCAATCAGATGTTGATATACAAAGAGCTGATATGCTCTCTGAAGATTATAAAAGGCTGCGCACGCAGTATTTCTTTGCCCTGAGGAGACGATTGGCTGTGCTGTTATCGTGGTCGACTTGTAATCAGTCTGGCAATATGGCAGACTCACATGAATAGGCAAGAGAAGGCCTAGAAACAATTATCACTGCCTTAGGGGTTGAGGCAACAACTATGGCCGCAATGGCGCAGTTGCTAGCTGGATATACAGTTGCAGCAGCATCACAAAACCAAGCTAGTACTGATAGATTAAACATTGCAAATGCTAGGTGGATCGATGTTAAAATAAAGCCAGAGCCTGTCAGTAATAATGCCACACTACCAGAGTTTGAAACAAGCCATGCTTTGAAGCCACTTACAGGATTATCCAGTCAGTGGGAACACCAACTTCGACTGGTGTCAGACATGGTTGCGCTCCAGTGCATGTGGCAAACACTGGTGTGGATGAAATTAGCACTCCAATTGGTGGCAGCCGGGCCAGAAACACTTCAGTAGCTATATACTCTTTGATTCGTGGGACGAGTTTTGTTGCTCAGCGGTGAATTCTTTCTAATAGCTGTGATTGCCTTTTCAATCTTGATGACCATGCCGAGTTGCAGTATTCGGGAATATGTCTCACTAGAGACTTGTACAAAAAGTGTGAAAGTAGATGGGTTAATGTTGGTAAATGTTCTCTTAATTAGTCCTAGTGTGCTGTTCACCTTGGATACCATAGTATATGTATATCAAAAGAAAGGTTCTGTCAATATGCACTCCCAAGTCTTTTTCTACCTCTGACGTTGATACAGGATGCACATCGGGCGTATCTGTCATATAGTGTTTGGTTTGAGGGTTATTTCTGCAGAAGTGTATGGCATGCATTTTATCTGTGCTGAAAAAGATAGTTGCCATATGATGATGATATTGTAATTTCCTCCGCTGTAGTAGCATAGTTGTGGCAGTCCTGTAATCGAACACACATGTTGATCCTGTCTGTAGCGATACAACGGATTGTCCAGGGTACATATAATATGGGTAGATTGTAGGTTGTACCATATCTGTGATCACTTGCACTCCAAATCTTTGTAACTTACATCAACACTCACTGGAACTTATACCCTCCAGAGTGCAAGAAAGAGATTCACCAATGGTTGCGAATCCGATATATGCCCACTATGCCACTCAGGGCCAAAAAATATAGATTACTTCCTGTTTCGCTGCAAAAATTCGTATCCTAGTGCAACATGCTACAGAAAACATATAGAAAACCTTCTCGAAAGTTGCTCGTCAGCCTGATGCTCGACTAACAAAGGTGAGCTACATCTAGAGTTCAGAAATCTGTCCGATCCTTCTCTACTTTAAGCCATCGAATCTGCATCACGATGGCTGTGCTATAGGGTACACCACGTTAGAGCTAGAGACCTGAATTATCTTTTCAAAGCAAGCAGGCAGAAAGAAAAGGTGGACCTGTCTGAATCTGTCTACAAAGTTGTGTTACATGAACGCTGGTACACTGTACAGACACCATTCTTAGTAAATGTACATAAACTCTTATCATTTTATTTGATATCAATCTTCTATTCTCCTGACTAATGTTATGATGAACAGTGCATAACCTGAATAATACTAATTGGTGACGGTGTGCTAACCAGTTTAGTATTACCCTGATAAACAGGGGGATCACAACATATAGTAACAGTAGCAGTAACAATAGACCTTGTTGGCCTACAATGTCGTACCAGATGATGATGATGAAGTAGTAGGAGCCAGTTCACTGGATAAGTAGATGGACAAAACCAGTGGGAAAATGAATGAATCGACCGGGACCAAAATTTGGGTACGAAACGTCCCAGGACGGACTGCATTTGATACCAAACGTCCTGATACCAAATCGTTAACCTCTTTACAATTTTGAGGCACGAAAACTCAAAAACATGGTAACGTCAGCGTTGTAAAAGTTTAATTACATACATGTAACTGTAGGATAACAATTAGTGAAAAGGCGTAAATATGATGCAAATAACAGATTTTCAAAGCAAGTTAATCTAAAGTCGCTCAGTAAATGTCCATCTTAGAAATATCTTTAATAATACCAGTTTTCGAATTATCTAGTTTAGGATGGGCCAACCAAACTCCATGGTATTTAGCTAAAATTTATACTTTCCTTAGGACAATCATCAAAAATGCTCAGACTACCCCTTTAACAAAAATATGCTTCAAGTAATGGAAATAATTCACGGAATTCTCCAAAATGCATAAATCATTGAGATTCTAACATTACTTCTACAAAATCAGGATTAGGAGAACAAATAAACCAGTTACTAAATTTTATAATAGGTAATCCGCAATACCACGGAATTAGGTCACATTAGAAATTTTGGGAGTAGGGTGGTTGTGATTGAAACAATTCTAAGAAGCGATCCAAGCAGCCAGCACTCCAAAAAAAAGTTCCATCTGTTAACTAGATAATCTGATCTATCATCTAGATGCTAGTATAATAGTAGGAATGAACGCCGTCTATAAAAGTGGAAATTTCCTTTGAAAACTCAGTCAACATTTCCGAGCATTTTTCATCAGCGGCCATTTTTTACTATGGATTCACACCTTGTTATGCAATTTTGTGTAATTAAAACTAAAAAGATTTGCATTTCAGTTGGTTTTGGTATAATTAGATTTGTCAAATTATATAAGCAAATCATTATTATTATTATTATTATTATTATTATTATATGTGTGATATGACATTATAGCTTGAAAACAAAGCCTTGCCACAGAATTTGGTATACCACAGAGTTTGGATCAATGACCCTATTTATCGTCCAGTAAGGTGATTTTGAGGGTACGTACTTTTGACGTTCTCACGTGTGCATCACTTAGGTGATGTCAACAAATCATGTGTCTTTAAATAGATACTATTTTTACACCAGAAATGTAAATTTTAAAAAGATGCTCGTAGAACAAGTGATTATTTTATGCATTTTGATGTCAGTGTAGTGAAAAATATGTATTTTAGTAGTAATAGGGGGTCAAAATGATACCACCTCCTTTGTCTAAATGGAAATCAGGTGGGGGGCTCATTTGTCTAAATGGAAATCAGGGTCAGGGTCAAAATGATACCCTCCCTCAACTGGCCGCCGTTCAGCGATTCGTGGCCCCCACCGCCCTCTCAATCCCTGGGGCATAGGTTGCGGGGGCGACCACAGACCACTGAACGGCTGCCAGGGAGGTAGTATCGCACTACTACTACTACCAGGGTCTGAACGCCCATTTAGAGACAAGCGTCCACAGTGATATACACCACTGATCGCCATCAACCACACGCATTGGGCACCGCCTTGTGATCAACCCCACACACATCTTTAGAGAAAAGCATCCACTATCACCTCGACACGACGGTCCCCCCTCCCCCACAGGTACTGATCGCCAACACCACACATAATAGGGTCTGAACGCCCATTTAGAGACAGGCACCCACAGGGATATACACCCCCACAGGTACTGATCGCCACACATAATAGGGTCTGAACACCCATTTAGAGACAGGCATCCACAGGGATATACACCACCCACAGGTACTGATCGCCACACATAATAGGGTCTGAACACCCATTTAGAGACGGGCATCCACAGGGATATACACCACCCACAGGTACTGATCGCCACACATAATAGGGTCTGAACACCCATTTAGAGCCAGGCATCCACAGGGATATACACCACCCACAGGTACTGATCGCCACATATAATACGGTCTAAGCGCCCCTTTAGAGACAGGCCTCCACAGGGATATACACCACCCACAGGTAGTGATCGCCACATATAATAAAGTCTGAACACCCATTTAGAGACCAGGCCTGGGGTCAGTTACATTTAAATGTAACTAGTTACAGTTATATTGGACTATGTCAGTTACAGTTAAAGTTACATTGGTTGAGCAATGTAACTAGTTACATTTCAGTTACTTTGCATAATGTAACTAAAGTTACATTTCAGTTACATTAGTTACTTTGTCTGATAATTACTATGAAGACCTATGTGGACATGAAAGTCATCATACATAGCGTAATGTACTCAACCAATTTGAGATATATAGTAGGAACAAAATACCACTATAACCACTGATATAATATACTGACAGAACTGAATTTATTTCAGATATAAAATATAAAACCTGAAATTTGTTCAATGAATTTGACTGAATTTTATTGTTGCCATATGCAATAACAAATTTCATTCAATTTGTTTCCACAATAATAAGATGCTTTCATTGTAAAAATGTGCATACATATTTCTTTCTCTAACCCTTTCAGCCATGCAAGCCAAATAACAAACATTAATTTTATTGTAAGAAATATTTGGCTGATGTTTTGAAACTAATTTGACTGAAAGGGTTGATAGGTATCAACACTTTTCAGTGAAATTAGTTTCAGTATGTTCAACATATTATCTTTGGAGCATGGACTTTCTACAGTATGGTAATCCACCATTTACCATGGGCAATATAAGTTTCCAGTGAAATTAGCTTCAAAATCTCCATCAGCTTTATTGTATGCGTAATTTAAAGTAGCAATTTAAATATGTCTGCTGAGTACTTTAGACAAATTTTACTTTCAAAAGATGTTGCTTTATATGGCAGAAACAGCTTTTTTCAGGTCAAATTAGATTCAAAATATTCACCAGCTTTCCAGTACACTAGTTTCATTCCACAGTCTTTATAAATTTGTCTGCTATACCAAAATGGTTGATGGCTTGACCTTTATCAATGGCATTGTCCTTTGATCTTTATCACCATACCTATGTGAATTGACCTTAGCTTGAGTATAGTTGCTGAGCAATGATGTCCTAAGTTGGCCTAGTCAATAGTATATAAAGAACAAGGACATGCTGTTAACACATACTGTGGCAGATTTTAACTTTCTTTACAATTCAACATTTGCTGTTTTTAATCCTTTTAACCCTTTAACACTAAAGCTGGACAAACAACTTTTGCAGTGGTGTTGAGAAATGTCCATTTCCAGATAAATATACGATTACTTTTGAAAATTTACCACTGGAATGACGCTCAATAACCAAGTCAGTCATTCCAGTGGTAAATTTTCTAAAATAATCTCATTGTCTACAAATGGATATTTACTATGAGAAAAATACAATTTTCTTTAACAAATTTGAGCCTTAAAAGGTAACTTAATTCTCTAATGATTTAGTAAACAACCTGTTTCTATGGTAGCCCAATGTAAAAGCTGTATAAGAATTTGATTAAAGTTATCACTGCCTGATGTAGCAATAACCTTCAGTCAGATTATCATATCTAACAAGCATATTTTGAGAATAATAGCATGTTGTAAATATCACATGCAGATATAGAATAACCCTTCAATGGTCAAGATTGGTCAAGAAAATCAACACTTTGGCCTAGCAAATCTATTTTGCAGGCTACAGGATTAATATTTGAAAATTTACCACTGGAATGACTGGCCAAATATTCATGCCAATTATTCCAATGGTAAATTTCAAAAATAAATATCCCTGATACCTGGAAATAAAGTTGCTGCCCAAAGCATCAACATCTTCCAGTCAAATTAGCTTCAAATATATTCAACAGCTTACTTTAATGAGAAAATTGTAATAAATCTATTAGAAAAGTTTTAATTGTAACTGAATTGTAACTGAAATTTCAGTTACTTATGCAATGTAACTGGTTACATTTCAGTTACTGTAACTGAACAAATTCTTCAGTTACAAGTTACTTCAGTTACATGAAAAATGTAACTAAGTTACAGTCAGTTACAAGCTACAGTTACCCCAGCCCTGTTAGAGACAGGCATCCACAGGAATATACACCATGATTACTGTTGCACAGCTTCGCGCTATTGCAAAGCAATTCGGCCTTAGAGGCTACTCTAAGGCCAAGAAGGCCGACCTGCTCCAGATGATCGGACAGGTCTGTGATGAAGAGTGGCAGAAGCGAGTCCCGAGCAATGATGACGGGAAGGTTGCCAGTGCTTACCAAAGATGATCCTTGGAATCCCCACAAGAAAGCGCAGCAGATACGTGAGCTTCGTCAGTTGGATGAGGAGGTGACTGCTAGCTTGCGAGCCAATACTGTAGCGAGGCGGATGGCGGACCATCCACTGGAGCGCTTACCTCTCCTATGCAGGATCCCTAAGCAAGTGATGAGGGGGCCGAGGTCTGAACCCTTAGCCCAGAGCATAAGGCGAGAAGGCGACACATTCTCGACCAGCGTCTCGGCGAAAGGGAGACAGAGGATAGAGGACGCTGGACATTCTTCAGAGGTCTAGTAGGAGACCTCACAGGCCAGATCATGCAAAAGATCCAGCAGACTGTCCAGAACGCCTTCTACCTCCGCTACACCCATACCTATCGCATCCGTCATATCGAAGACAGTAGGGTGATGCTCTTCCACATGAATGCTCCAGGGAGCCCGTGGCTGAACACAATAGGAGCATCTCAGGACTGGGTGGTAGCAAGAGAGCAAGCCCGCCTCGACACAGACAATATCGATCGACCCAACACCAAGTGGGCTTTCGTTCGATCAATCAACGTTGAGGTTAGGGCTGTCATCGACCGCCAACCTCCGCTTGGGACAGGCCCCCTCCCAGACTGGCTATGACAGAAAAAGAAGAAGAGTATGACTGCCCTCGACACCTACAGGGACAACATGTGTTTCTGGAGATGTCTAGCAGTCCACCGAGGAGCGAGAGCTGATAGAAGTACAGCTCCTGCACGAGAGCTTGCCACACAGTTCTACGGCAAGACAGTGACAGTACCTGATGGCCGCAAGACCTCGCTGGACAAGGTAAAGTTCTTCGCCAAGATCGGAATTCGCGTGTATGAACCAATCGAAGAGGGCACCTGGCACTTGATCAGGCAAGCGGCTCACTACCGTGACACCATGACCATTGGAGTGTGGGATCACCATGCCTTCTACATCAAGAACATCTCCAAGCTGGCACATACACTAGTCTGCAGTCACTGTCAGCAGAGGTTTACAAAGGCATGCCATCTTCAACGCCACGCTGATCACTGTACAGGCGGCAAAACAAAAATTGTGTATCCTGGCTAGAAGGTTGAGGCGCCACAGTCTGCATATGAGAAAGTCTTCTATCCGCCCCAACCATCCAGTTCAGCAGCTACTCGGATCGAGTATGAGTCGAGAAACAGAGGCGTACACATACATCATGTAGAGTGTTGGCAAGGTGGCGAGCGTTGGGTCGAGGGCGCGCCTGTAGATGGTTATGATCCGACCACCAACACCGTTTACCAGTTCCATGGCTGTCACTGGCACAGGTGTTCACAACACCAGCGAGGTTAGGATGCCGAACAAAGATACCGCAAGACAGTCCTGAGAGAGGAGAAGCTGAGAGCCTCTGGATGCACGCTTGTGGTACAGTGGGAGTGCTGTATAAAACGCTGCCCAAGCATCCCTAAATGAGTTTGGACTGTCCCATACCCACACTTCATAGTTTACGACTTCGAAGCACTCCTAGATGGTATCAAGACTCATCCTACGGAGACTCACGATCGAGAGTACTCACATACCTATCTCTGTGTCAGTTGGCTGCTCCTTAGAGGGCGCCACGAGTGAGCCCACTCACCTCTGCAATCCTGACCCCAAAGAACTGATCAGAGAGTTCATGCTGGAGATCCAATGGCGACCATCTCTAATCCGGACAAGGGTTATGGCACAGTACATACCGACAGACCTGGACAAACTCCCAAAGCAACAGCAGCGACTGATCAACGATCACTAGCTTGCGAGATTCAGGCTCTACATCATCATACTCCCCACCGACCTCGTCTGCATCATAATCCTCCTCATTATAGTCCTCATAGTCCTCGTCATCTATACACCTGTGCAAAAGTTAAGCACCAGCAAAAACAATAGAACGTAGAAACATGATGGTACAACTAGGCTGCCATACTTTTTGTCCCCGCGTTAGCTGACATAATTCCAAGTACGAAATGCACATGCATGCATGACTTCACGCCGCTTGATGTCCGTGCGTGGCGGGAAACAGCACACGTGTTCAGTTATGTAAAAGTCCAGTTTGAGGTGTAGAACATTACATACAGATTTAGGCGACAAGATTAGGAATTTTGTGTTCATGACCGTGGTTTATTTGTACGGAGAGAATTAGCTCTTGATTGTGAACCGCTATGGCAAGACGAAGGTTAAGTGATCGTGTGAAATGGCAAATCATAGGCATGCATACCACTGGTATGTCATGCAGAGAGATTGGCAGACAGCTGAACATTAACCATACTGTAATCAGTCGTTTGATTGCAAAACATGGGCAAACTAACGAGGTGAAGGACAAGCCTAGATCTGGAAGACCGAAGAAGACTACTGCCCGTGATGATCGAGCCCTAGTACGCCTTGTTAGGAGATCTCCATTCACCAACAGCAGAGTGCTCAGCCAGCAATGGGAAACGCGCAATAGAGTTCAATGTCTACCGTCAAAAGGAGACTGTATGCTGCTGGCATGAAAGCTAGGAGACCTGTCAGACGTCCTCTCCTCACTGCACACCACAAAGAGGAGCGTCTGAGGTGGTGCAACGAAAGAAGACACTGGAACATGAGATCCTGGAGACGGGTACACTGGTCCGATGAAAGTCGGTTCCTGCTTCATGCCACAGATGGTCGAACTCGTGTATGGAGGTCCAGACGCACGGCGTACGACCAACGTAACATCATGGAAGAAGTTCCATTTGGTGGAGGTTCCGTTATGATATGGGGGTGCATCTCATTTGATTGTAAGCTGGATCTGTTGACTGTACCTGGAACACTAAATGGACAAAGATATCAAGATTCCATACTGGATAGAGTTGTTGTCCCTCATTTTGTAAATCATGCACCTGGAACCCACCCTATATTCATGGATGACAACGCCCGACCACATCGTGCTAGAGCTGTGCATGAATACCTCCGCCAGAATGCCATCGAAACCCTACCATGGCCAGCAAGGAGCCCTGACATGAACCCTATTGAGCATATCTGGGACATTCTGGGAAACATGGTTAGAAGGAGGGATCCTCCTGTGCAGAACCTACAGGAATTAACAGACGCACTCCATCTTGAATGGCAACGAATACCACAATGGCGTATCAGTCGGTTGGTGACCAGCATGAGACGTCGTGTCCAGGCCGTCATCCAGGCACAAGGTGGATATACCCGGTATTAATAATGACAGTCTCAAACTCGTGCACAGATGTTAAACTTCGTTTTCAGACACCATTAATGACAATCTAGCCACGTGTGTCAACTGTAGGGCAATAGTTGTCAGTTGTGTCAACGTAACCATATTCAGGCCTCGTTTTCAAGTTCAAACAAAAACATACAGTGTTTCCCCACCATCATAATCAGCATTCCTCTAGTTGCATTATTACCTCTTGCACTAAGATGGATGGGTACATAAATGTTTATGCTATTGCTTTCTTCATAGCACATGAATATACCCTCGCATGTGCGTAAAAATAGGGTGGTGATTAACTTTTGCACAGGTGTATATATCCTCGACTGGATCTTCATAAACCTCTGGTTCATACATATCCGTCGCTGGGGACAACTATATAATAGCTTTAAACTGTAGACTATAGCATGGCATCCGTAATCTTGAATGCGGTCGTGTTTGCCTTAGCGAACTGTGGACTCAGCTTCGCCGACAAGAAGGCAGCAGAGGTCGAGTGTGAGCATCATAACCAGGCGATGGAGAAGCTGTCTAAGGAGAAGTTTGAATACAGCAAAGCACTCGAGCATATGTGCCAGAGGGAGGCACGCCGACGACAACTCTGAGCTCAGGCCAACTAGAGCATCAAAGAGGCAGATGAAAGTCTCGATGAGTACTACGAGGCTGTATATGTATCTGAGCCAACGCTCGACTATGATGCATCGACAAGTCAGAAGACAGCAGAGCTTATAGTAGTGGTGGCAGCTGCAGCTGTGACGACAGGAGTCGTGCTCTACGCATGCTCATGCTGAATATCTGATGTGTTCGACACGCATACCTTAGCATAGCCAAAGTAAAGTACTGTCACACCTAATGAGCGAGTCCCAGCTATGAGGTTTCCGATGTTGAAGCTGAGCCGGTTGCCCTGATTAGGTGGGATGTTCCTGCCCCCGAGGTGGTGACGGCCCTCGAGTACCGACTCGAGCTCATCGCTTCCACTGGTTAGTCGCAGAAGTGCATATGACTTAGTTTTCTGTCTGTAGAGTTGGCAGTCAGTCAGCTCGCGTACCTCACCAAGAACATTGGTCCCAGCAACCACAAGCTTGAAGTCGTCCAGCTTATCCACATGCTGGATGGCTCCTCCCTTCTGAACCAGGACCGCAACAGCGACACAGTCTGATGCACCACGATGCAAGGTCAGCTCTACCCGTTGATTAGCTGTGGGTTGGACCGGCTGGTGTTCTCGCTCCACATGCACAATCCGCTGTTTGGAACCCGTTTGCTTCAGTTCCTGGTCATTCTCGTCATGCCAGACATGAAGTCTTGGAGCATTCATCGTCACATCTGCGAGTTGCTCAGTGTACACCTGAAGTAACAGCCTATCCTGCATGGCAGCCGAATTCACGTGTGTGTTCTCGAGGATGGTTAAGAGTGGAACTGCCACAGGCTTCTCGACACCTGCCCGTAGTTAGAATTCCGTGTACCCCTCATTGCACCCCACAGCGTAGTACCCCTTTCCCTTCACATAGAAGGTTGGTCCACGAGCCAGCGGACCTAGGACTCGGTACACATAGGTGGTGTCCATGGTGCTGTTGCTCCGCACGATCTCCCACCTGTTCAGAACCGGCGGGAGCTCTACCGTCTGTTCTATTGTGCTCTGAAGCTTGAACTCAAGTGTCATGCTCTTGATCTCATGGATCTATGCCGAGATTGCAACGTCGATGTACTTCCCAGCAGCGGACAACGGGTTCTGATCGTGTATACTGGGTCGAATGACCATCGGGCAGTCCTTCCGAGGATCAGTGCGGTGCGATGTCGCGGATTCAATGGCCCCATCTGGATGTTGCACATACTGCAGCATGTTTACGGTCTGGGTATATAGAGGGGTTAAACGGCTGCCATGTTTGGTAAAGTTCTCCAGCAGATTGTCTATAGGCAGCAGGACAAGTCGGCACAACAGTCACGGCGTGTACTGTCCCACTGTGACAGGGTCCGAGGACTGCTTCGTGACATCAACATTATCAACAAGCGAGCCAAGGTCACACCTCCGTCTGATGCGGAGATACTGGCCGCCATAGAGGAAGGAGCGCCAGCTCGTAATACAAAAGAACTCCTGACTTGGATACTCTACTGGAAGTTTGACAGCACCCAGGGCATGGCACTCAACCTACCTGTGGCCCAAACCAACAATCCTGTGATTCTAGCTCTCCAAAGGGCGAGGGTCGATGCCAAAGATCTACTAACGGTCTGGAAGTGGGCTGCCGTATTTAGCCTCCATAGCCAGGAAGAGCGAGATATGCTGGATAGCTTCCAGTCTCGAGCAAATGACTACTTCAGGGAGGAGGTCAGTGCCGCTGTAGCGGAGAGCCACGACACTGGTCATGCAGAAGTTACTCAGGAGGGGCTCACTGTTGGCCGCAAGGAGGCTGTTGAGCACATCTTCAACGAAAGAGGGCGCAGGAGATTGGCCAGTGATCTGCCAGGATTTCTGAAATTCCCAGATAAGTACCTCATCAAATCCGCTCGCAAGTCAGATGCTCGTCGCGCATGGACAAAGTGGATCTTCCGTGAGAAGTTCCAGAAGAGAGTCCTACCATCTGACCCTCAGTGGATAGTGTTTCAGCGACAGGCTTCTGACGAAACTGATGAAGTTCCTCAAGCGTCTGACAAAGTTCCTTAAGCTTCTGACGAAGTTCCTCAAGCATCTGACGAAGTAGCGGAGACCACGCAGCCTTCTGATGAATGAAAAAATTGCGGCAGCTGCGACAGTCTGTCAGCGATGACGCGTAGAGCAGGCTAGTTTCCTGGCTGGATTCAGCTTGTAGGTGAAGGCCAGCTTGTAGGTGAAGGTCTGCGCCTTTTCCAGAGATGGCTTGAAGTGTAACAGCTCACCTGTCTCCTTGTTGCTGAAGATGAGGCGGTACAGCTCAGCTGCCCTCTGTAAACCTGTTATACAGTCTCCTTGAGGGTTAGGCTGTCGTATATGGTCTCGAGCAGGGAACGTCCACACTTGGAGCTGAATTATAGCAACCGGGCATTGTGGCGGATGTCTGGTGAGATCTCGCGGGTGTACTTCTGAAAGAGGATCAAAAACCAAAGAACCCTGACTTCTTCACCGCTGGAGGCTGGCGGTAGCACCCTCTGCGCCATCAACAGTGATCTTGCTCAGCCTGATGGTGCCTACCTTGAGATTCTCTCCATCCCATTGGAAAGAGCTCCGTGGTTGCAGGCGATCCTTAACCAGGTCTTGTGCATAGGACTCAGCCATAACCTTGATGGCTCCAGCCTCATCGACTCCGAGCATACCGAGCATCGTCACCCTGTCCTTGATACCCATCCCTTTGTATACAGTCTTGGCCTTGTTAATGGCCGATTGTCCTACGGTATCAGTGTTCCCGATGAGATCTCGGGCTAGAATGGTACCGCGGATCTCCCATGGGTCTCCCTTCTCATCGATGTCTAGGAAGGAGATAGGGGCAACAGTGTCCTATGAATCGAGGCGTGCCTCGCCCAAGTGAGCAAGATCACCTAGCTCTTTGCTTTCTAGGTCTGTGAGTGACAGAGTCATAGTGCTATATACACGGCTTAAACCTACTAGTCATACCCCCAGTGAAATAGTTGGGCATAGGAGGACCACGCAGTCGGCCAAGGGAATAGGTAGCAGTGCTCAGGGTACTGGCCCTCTGCAGGGGCACGCCTTGTGGGCGGTCCACCATTCCCGGGCATTGGCAATCCTCAGTCCGCATGCTCGACTATGGGCTACACACCGCCCTTCAGCATGCCATGACTCATATGCTGCAGGGGTCTCGTGATCCATCTCTCACTATTCAGAGGGATTAAACGTAGGCGACGATGATCTCAGCCATTGCACTCGTTGCTAGCTAACACGTTCACCCATGATCTTGGTGGCAGCAGTGTAGGCGGCACCACTGAGGGCGATCTTTGGGATGGGGTGAGTTATTCCGAGACAGTGCCCGGCCACCCCACTCACCACTGTAGCGAGGACAGTCGCAGTGGCGGCAGGAAGAACCTCATTTCCCCCTGTCATCTTCACCACAGCCACATTCGCCGCCACATTACTGGCGACATGGACTGCCAGAGGTTTTGCTTTGGTCAGTAACTTCTGTGTCTTGGTTCGCAGCAGGTTCTCCACCTTCTGAAGACTTGCCTGGCTCTCGGGCAGTTGCTTCACGATCTGTACCGTTGACGTCATTGTTTAAGCACTGAGTATACAACACGGTTAAACGCCTGTGTTCCCTGTCGAGTGAGCTAATAAGATCTTCCCAGTCTGCATCTGCCAGGTGTCCGGGTTGGTACTCAGGAATATTCATCTCTCTATTGAGACATCTTAAACATGTCCAGGCTCAGGCTATGCGAGAAGTACTATGAGGTCTTCCGGAGGGAGTTCAAGGACTACAAGAAGAAGACACCGGATGAGCTCGCTCAGCTCTCTGGTGCTGAGCTGACAGCTGTGAAGCTCTATCTAAGATTTGCTAAGGGGCAGATCTGCTTCCTCGAATACCTTATCATGGGCGGGAGTATCGTCGAGCAGCTCCGGCGAGCTAAAGGTTTCTACAAGGATCTGGAGTATCTGTCAGATGTGTTCCAGCAGTTGCAGACCTCCATGGCCTCACCTGACTCAGAGCTGAACAAGGCTCTGCGATACTACAAGCTAGAAAAAGGATGCGCTGTGGAACCATCCAGCCCTTGGATGTGCATGTTGGCAGCGTGTATATGGGCTGTAGGGTAGGCCAAGCTGGTTCATAGCGGCGGAGTAGGCTGATCCCGAACGGCGTGAAAGCTAGGCCTGACACCACTCGTAGAGCTACAACGAGCTACCACGGGAAGCGGTGTCGTGTCGTGTCCACTAAAAGCTCCAGCCCATATGGACAATTCCTTA
This sequence comes from Chaetoderma sp. LZ-2023a, assembly GCA_034401795.1. Taxonomy (NCBI): domain Eukaryota; kingdom Metazoa; phylum Mollusca; class Caudofoveata; order Chaetodermatida; family Chaetodermatidae; genus Chaetoderma; species Chaetoderma sp. LZ-2023a. The sequence continues at coordinate 34,980,107 of CM067370.1, read as the reverse complement.
GATTACACAGAATCTGCAGCAAGGAGTTAGATTTCCACAAACACGCCCATGAACTCATTGGCTATTATCAAAGGAGAGACTATCCCCCGGATCTTCTTCTAAACAGCTATCAGAAAGCATGCACACGTTAAAGTCTTGATCTACTAATACCCAAAGTCAAAAACACAAGAGATAAACACACGTATCCCATGCATAATGGACTTTCAGACTCAAAGCCATAAAGCTAGCAAAATCATCAAAAAGAACTGGGAACTACTAGATAGTAGTCCCAAATGTAAAAGCACATTCCCAACTTCACCGATGTTTGGCTACAGAAAGAATCCAACTTTCAGAGACACACTTGTCACCGCCAAATTTGAGTTTCCCGCCAAATCAGGCCTCCAAGGAAAAACTTTCCAAAACCCAATTTATCCATGCACAAGAAAAAAATTGTTTTTTCTGCAAGAATATGGACAATAAACGTGAATTCACCAGCACACACACAGGTCTAAAATACAGATGTACGGTCAAAACATATTGCGATACACGCAATGTTATTTACCTACTCACATTGTCACAAACAGTATGTGGGGGAAACAAAAACGATATCATGCCCAGCATCTGAAGAAACCGCCTCACCTGAATGTGGTTTCCTAATCGAAAACTCTTGAGGATGGTTAACAGACACCACTCTGGGCTCTGACGGGTAAACCCTGCCTTCCTCGAGATCGAATCGCATCCCCGAATAAACGAAATGTTGAGTGGGTGTCAATTCGGATTTCTCCTTGTTGACTATCCAGCCTAGATCTGAAAGTAACTTTAGACTCAGAGCAGTATCCACTCCTAACCTGGCTGGCATGTCCGCCTTGATAAGCCAATCGTCTATGTAGGTGTGTAGTGCCACGTTCTCTTTTCTGAGATACGCTGTCACCGCAAGGACCACCCTGGTGAAAACCCTCGGAGCTGTCGATCGGCCGAATGGGAGGACTACAAACTCCCATACCCGATTCTGAAACGCGAATCTCAGAAACCTGTGACAACCCCTGTTCATTGGAATTGGAAATATGCATCTTTCAGATCGATCGACACACACCACATTCCTTTCCTCAATCCTGCCATTACCGACCTAGGAGTTTCCATCTGAATCCAAGGCGTATGGATAAACCAATTCAATGGCCTGAGACTGAGTATGGGTCTCCAATCCCCTGTGCTCTTGGGGACAAGGAACATGCTTGAATAGAAGCCTGGAGTGTTCTGGTTTGCTGGTTTTATTGCTCCCTTCAGAAGCAAACCTGACACTTCATTTTGAATGGCTTCTAACTTGTCTGGCTCCCTTGGTACGGGTGTCCAGACAGGTGCCAAAGACAGATTTTGTGGTGGAAAGTCCCACCACTACGGCATGTATCCCTGGGATAACCATCCCAGGACCAGACTGTCTGACGTCACACCTCACCAAGCCTCGACGAAACGCATGAGCCTTCCACCCACTATAGACGCATTGATGCCTATTTGGCGGCCATATTGGACTTTTATTTGATCGATTTAGAGGCCGAAATTGTTTTTGTATATTTTGGGTGATATTCTGATCTCAAATTTTGCAATTTTCAAAACTGTCGGATAAATGGTTTGGTGGTCATCTTGGATAATTTTCCCGCCAAAAGCTCCCATACTAAGGCAATGGGAAATTTAAAACGTCTTCTTGAGAACACGTGGGCCAATTTCAATTATATTTGGCAGGAAGTATCCTTAGGGCATAGAAATTAAAGTTTGTTCAAAGGAAGTCCCATCTTGGATTTTGGCCAATTTTTAGAAACATCTTTAAAAATCTCCGAAACCGTTTAGGGGATTGATGTAAATGTCATGAAATATGATCTTGGGCAAGAGCTGAACCAAGTGTGTTCAAGGGAACTTGATTAGTCAAATGGTTCGGTGGCCAGATTGGTTGACATAGTTTTATCGAAAACGATTTCTCTAGAACTGCTGAAGGGATCGGGCCAAGATTTGGCAGATAGGATTAGGGACTAAGGGCCATTAAAGTTTGTTCAAGGGAAGTTAATCCATAAAAAAGCAACAACAGCCGCCGTGGGCCAGTCAATATATATCGTGTTTGGCGGCCAAATAAAATTTTTTTTATTTTGAAGGATTTTGAGGCCGAAATATGGTTTTATGTGTTTTTGGGTGATATTCTGATCTCAAATTTGCGTGTTAAAGGGTTAACAGACTAAATAAATACTCACCATGACTACTTATGCAGGCCCTGAAAATAACACATTTTCTAGGTTGGATACTAATACATGTATGTTTCATCTGATTCTCACATAGTGAAACACTTTCTAGCTTGTCACTTAATTTGAACCTGTTTCAGCAATGAGGTGTTCAAGGTGAGACATTTAAGATTTCTTCCTATGATGAATGTCTTTCTTTTCGTGTTTCAGAGATCGGTGTTGGCTTAGCCGGATTTGGAATAGCTTTTCTCTTTCTTGGTGTGATATTTCTATTTGACAAAGGTCTATTGGCTCTCGGCAACGTACGTATATTTAGTGTACATGTATATGCATTTGAATGCACTACCCTAAGTACTAGTTAACGACTAGTTATCCACAAAGTAACAAGGTCGATAGAATCTCAATAGTTATGGGTGAAGCATCAAAAGTAGGCCACTGTGAGGTCACACCGACCTCCTTTTTTAAGCTCCATACCGTAAGCCTACAATGCATACATACACCAGGTTTGATTGCTGTGTACGAAACTCTTGAAACGACAGCCCGGAATAAGCTTTTGTGACTGACTGGTGAACTAACTAACTAACAAAGGAACATATGACTTATTAAATAATTACCTGCCTGACTACCTGTCTAAAGCGACAGCTTTTTGTATGTAAACCAGCATAAATGTATGCAATACACGCATTGTTCATGTTTGGAACAATTTTTAATTGTCCCTGTGACCTTGATATTTGGTCTTTTGACCTCAGATTTATCACAACTATTCTCCACGGACAACCTTCCTTCCAGGTCTGGTCAAGATCTCTCCAGCCATGCCAGTAGAACCAGAGTTATTTTGAGACCTGTCTAAATATATTTTTAAATATCCATCTTTTAATCTGGTCACCGTGACCTCTGGCCTTTTGACCCCAAGTTTATCACACATCTTCGAGACCCCACGGGCAATCTTTCCCTTAAGTTTGATTAGCGTGGACTTAAAACTATTGAAACTTCAGCCCGGAATAAGCATTTGTGACTGACTGACTAACTAACTAATAGACTAAGGGACATGATGGTTTAACATTGAGCTGCTACATGCAGCTAAAAACTGAGCGGCTAGACTTAGCATAGCCTAGCAGCAAGCTGTTACCCTGCCACTAACTAGTGGTGGTAGATTAGCCACATAATGAGAACTGAGTGGCTGGTTTATAGAAGATATGTGCCAATTTCATGAAGAAGGACAAAAGTAAAGAGTAAAATGCTAGAAATTGGAGTTTTGACTGAGCATATGTTCATAACACATTTCATCTCAAAATACATGTATGTTCAGGAATTTTTTAATAAATTGCCACGGCTGCAGGTTTTCAAATAAATTTCTTATTCAGTTTTCATTTTCTACTAATGCTGACGTTTTACTAATGCATGTAATTTCATTTTATAGACATAATAGACATGTGGATTTTATTGTGACACAAATACATGTAGTTAAACTGAGTGGCTGGTTAGCATGAAGAACTGAGATTCTCATAACCTGAGCAGAAAGGACTGAATGCTTATATTTCCCCTCCTAAATTTGTTACAATTGTCAAAGCCTCTTTCTGACAAACTGTTTGCTAATTTTGGAATGGTGTTGTTGGGGTAAAGTTTGGTATAAATATCTTATGATCTGTAACTTGTGAACAATGTGGTTACTAAGTAAATTATTATAGGAGAAGCAGATAACTTGAAGACATATGTTGAAATGCCAATAGAATCAAATCTTTCTTTGACAAGTTTCTGATAATAAAAGTGGATTATTTTCTCATATGGTAAGTTAGAAATCTCTCACAATGGATTCAATCAGGGATTCTTGTAAGGGTCCTTTTGAGGATACCCCCAAAATGCAGCTTGTGACCCCCAAAAGCTGTGGCAGTGGGTTCCATGGAACCCCTGAAAATCATGCATGATTGTGTAACACTACGTAACCTTTTAGGTTTTTGCACAAAAATGCCTACAAAACCTGGCATGGGGCCATCATAATTCATAGTTGTGAGTCCATGGTACTATCCAATTGTAGCATGGATGGGAAATAATCCTTGGGACCCCCATATTTCAGCTGGTGACCCCCAGATTTCATGGTGCAGGGTCCCTGGGACCCCACACCTGGAGATCTACGGGTACCAACCTGAAATCTGGGGGGGTCCCAAACTGAAATTTGTGATTCCCATACAGTTTTTCTCACCCATGCTAGAAGTAGAGAGTACCATGGGTACACACAGCTGAGTTATGGAGGTCCCATGCTAGATTTTGTGGGTTATGTTTGTGCAAAAAACCTATAAAGCTAATTAATATTTAACAATCTTGCAAGATTTTCATGGGTCCCATAGGAACCACTACCACAACTGTTGGGGTCCCCAGTTACATTTTAAAGCATCTATACCCTCAAAAGAACCCTTTTGAGAAACCGTGGATGCCTAGAATACAATAGCTATAAGCTATAACAAATTTAGTTAAGTTATCACAGATATTTTGTATTTTAAAATGAGCATCATAATCTATAGACGTGTATAATTAAATATCTAGATCAAGACGAGCAATGATAGCCATTTTATTCTTAAGACTGGGTAAGGGTAGTGGCTGGTAAAACTAGCCTAATGGCTGGTTAGTGACACACAACACCTGTTCCTTATTACCCTATCAAATCCATGTTTCGGCTCATTAAGCAGATAATCAGGAGCTGGTTATCCGCATAGTAAAGTCTAGTTAACACTAAATCTTCATTGTTACTTATTAGCCAATCAGATCTTTAGTTCTCGCTGTTTAGCAGTTAACTAATTTGCATGGCAAAATGCTAACCAGGGGGCCAGCAGCACTTAGTGTTATGACCACTTTGTGCAGGGGTTGTATGCATTAGAGCGGCTATCGCTAACAGATCTAGTAATTTAATATATGGAACGCTTCCCGTCGGTCAATACTGTCATTTTAACATCAATTCTTATATATATATATATATATATATATATATATATATATATATATATACATGTACGACTACTCACAATTCAAGAACATGAAAATGATCAGTTCCATAAATATAAAAAATGAAAACACAAATCTGATGGTCCAAATTATCTCTGTTTCGCAGAGAAACCAGAATATTTGCTACTTAGTGGCTGCTTGCGATTCATCTCATGTATTTAAGCAAAAAATAGTATTGCGCAGCTTATTTGTTTGATGTCATGATCAGTAATCTTTTGCTATTCTTTTTTATATCTTCGAGAGCCGATCATCGTGGCGCTAGTATTTTGTCTGTTGCCGGCGAACTGACTAGACATATTGAAGATTTTCTGAGTTCTTTCATTTTGGATTGTTTCGTAAATTTAATGCTAAACTCATCAGCGTACTAGAGTTTTCAGAAAAACAACAAATAATAACACATACATTTATGTGATGTGGCTGGAATTGTATAAAAATTAATATGTAGTCATAATACGCCAGCACCTCTATATTCCAACAAAAATATGGAAAATTTTCAAATTTATTTATATCTCTGAGGTAATGGCCCTTTAACCCTTACCACTCTGATGTCAATATTATATCTTTTACTGTGTCAATAGCAAAGAAATTGACGTACATTTTTCAACAATTTTTGTGGATGATGTTGCTGTCTACGACACCAATCATCTTCCACCAAATTTGTTTAAAAATTAACACCAGTTAATTATCCTTTTAACTTAATTTGAAAGTTTAAAATTTTAACATCAGAGTGCTAACTGTGAACTGTCTGACTACTGCAAGCCACCACACAATAATATCAATGGGCCATACCTCTGGACCTGCTGAAATATTTTGAAAACAATTTGACTGAGTTGTTGGTGGCTTAGCGCACTGGAACATCGTCTCTTCTGAATGGACTGCTCATATCTCATTGTTTTCCTCCAGCAAAGCTCTGATAGATAGTGTCACTTTAATTTGATGGTTTGCCTCATGATGTGTGTGCGATTGAGTGACATATGAAATGACTTAATACCATTGTCTATTACCTACGATAGTATATCTAGAAATACAGATTTTCATCATTGCTCTTCATTGCAGATTCTCTTCATTTGTGGCCTTGCTTTTGTTATTGGTATGGAAAGAACATTCCGTTTTTTCTTTCAAAGACACAAAGTAAAAGCTACAGGATTTTTCGCTGGTGGTATTCTAATTGTGTTAATAGGATGGCCTGTCATAGGCATGTGTATCGAAATGTATGGATTCTTTTTGCTTTTTAGGTAAGTTAATCAGGAAAGATTTAAAATTATTAAATTTTCCTTTACACTTAAGGCGCATCTCCTCCTGATGCAACAGTGGTGGTCACTCCGATTAAACTGTGTTAACCTGTAGTGGTATCTACAGCAGAATTGCACAGACATGCAATAACATGATGTAGGTTACAAGCGGCATGATGAAAGTTAGCGCAAATTTTATATCACCGCTTTGTGGCATAAAGTGGGGCCAATCAAATAAGTGGTCATTTGCACTTATAAGTCCTTTCAATTTGTAGTTAGTTTTATGTACATGTAATATATGTATCTGTGACACAAACAATTCTCACTTGGTGTAGATTCAATATTGTATCTCATGGTTGCCACCTGCCTCTGTCTGATGGGGATGTGCCTTTAGACAACTCACCTCTCTGTTCCCTTTAGTATGATACGTGATGCTCATTCTGGACCCAATCCTGATGTTTACCACAGGAAAACTTTCAGCAACGTTGTTTCCAAAATATCCACTAGTCTCTTATTGGATCCTTAAAAATTGGATTTCTAAGATTAGAATGTTATACAATATTTTGATGTTTCTAATTAATGAATCTTCATATGATGAGTAGCTCTGGTCAAAAGTCATGTTACGGTTCATTGTATGATGACTAGCTCTGGTCAAAGGTAACGTTACGGTACATTGTATGATGACTAGCTCTGGTCAAAGGTTATGTGTGATGACTAGCCCTGGTCAAAGGTCATGTGTGATCACTAGCTCTGGTCAACGGTCATGTGTGACGATACATTGTATCTGAATAGGGATCCAGTTTTAGCTATGCCCGCCCATTTCTAGCTAAGCTCCACCCACATTCTGCCAGTGTTTGGATCGATCGAACCCTAAATTCCCAGAATGCGAATATCACGGTAATCTGTTGACTCTTGAAATTAATTTGAGTGGGTGGTGTTGTTGCCATAGCCAACAACAGTGCCCAGTCAAATTAGTTTCAAACCATTCAACAGACTGTTTATTAAATGGTAAAGACATACAATTCCTACACTTAGCGAACTATTATATCTTCAGGACGGAGCTAGATATATGTCATTCAACATGCAAATTCTGCATTGTGACATCAGCCTACGCGTGATGTAATTGATTATGATGTCATAGACTTGAGCGATAGAGCAGACCCATCCATTGTCTTGGTCTTTATTACCCTGGCAGTGATGTGTCGTCGCTGTTATTTTTTCCATTCTTATCACAACATTGATTGTCTTAACCCCTCAATAGGCAAGATTGAGCAAGAAAATGAAGAGCTATTTAAAAAAAATGTATCACTGGATGTCTGGCTTATCATCTAGTCAGGAATTCCGGTGATAAATTTTTTGTAATAGTTTTCTCTATGCCTGAAAATGCACATTCCTCACGACCATTGGAGAGGTCAGTTTTTGCCAGCTTGACCATTAAGTGGCTAAACATACAGGTAGTAGTAATCAGATATTTTTAGAGCTGGGCAATGTAATCGATAGCTAGCATGTATGTATTCAACATTCTAGATCAAGTTCGACTCCTAACCATAGTTAGCTATAGCTAACTAGAGTACCAGTCGAACTTCAAATAGTTAACTAGCTAGTCAACTATAGTCAACCAAGCGCCCAACCTCAGTTCAGATGGTTAGTACGATATTTGCGTAAATTTCAAAATGGCAGACACACGAATAATTGCATAAAAAAGTGTAAATATTTCGCTAAATAACTCCCACTTTATGCCAAATGGATGCTTTTTGACGTCTTAGCAGACAAAAATAACCCATTTTCGTAGGTCATCAAAACAGACGACAGAAACGGTTAATGGAGACTGGTACCCGGCTCCAAATATTTTGCAATAGTAATTCAATAGGGAACCTGGTACCATCGAACTATAGTGGACTGCGATCAAGTTTGACTGGGCATAGCAACTGCGCATGATCATAAACAAGCAAACTGACTATAGTTAGCGAGTCGAACTTGACCCTAGAGTGACACGTGACAGGAGTATATTTTCTAACTCACCCGGTAGCATATGTTTCATGTTATTTCAATCTGATGTCATGTACACTATCTGTGGACGGCTGTCAGAAGCATGGAGCTCATTATTGGGTCTTAGTGGACATCTCTTAAAACTTTAACACTCATATCTGCCAAAAACAACTTCTGCAGTAGTCTTGAGAAATGTCCACTTGCAGACCAAAAGAAAACTATTTTTGATAATTTGCCACTGTAATGACTGGCTCAATAACCAAGCCAGCCATTCCAAGGGTAAACCTTCAAAAATATTTTTCTCTTGGTCTGCAAGTGGACATTTTCTATGAGAACATTGACATTTTCTTGAACAAATTTGACGGTTAACAGGTTAAACATTTAACCCTTGCAGGCTAGAAATGACAAATTCACTATGACGTGACGAATATTCCGTTGAATATTTTGAAACGAATTTATCTGTTAGGTGTTGCTCCCTATGGCAACAATACATGTCAGTTCCAGTCAAATTAGTTTCATAATATTCAACAGCTTTCATGTATAACTTTGTCTTCAAATTGGAATGCCAGAACTTCAAGGCTTAAAGAGATAACGATGCCACTCTCGGTACATATTTCAGTGAAGTAGATTAGATCTTGCCAAAATCAAGGAATCGATGTACATGCCATCAATCTCAAACCTATAATCTATAAAAGATGTCTGTTTATAAAGGCCGCTCACAGTTTGAATGTGTTTCTTTAGAGACACCTTTGCCATTATATATGTAAATTACCATTCCTATTTCTGTGTTGCAACATCATGGTAAATATGTTATTCTTTTCAGTGGGTTTTTTCCTGTTGCTGTGAACTTTTTACGACGTGTACCAATTTTAGGAACATTGCTCAGTCTACCTGGTATAAGAAGTGTAAGTCTGCAGTTTTATATTACATCTCCCTGTTTCATTTTGTTTGATATAATTTAGATGATATTTAAATTCAATGTATAGCTAAGCTCCTGATGTCATTTCTCAAGATAATTTGACTGAAAGTCACAATCTTTGCCAGATGCTCAGCGGGTTTTATTTTCAACGCGCCTGAATTAGATCCCTGGAAAATCATATTGCATTTCAAGAGTATTCTAACATGTACCATCACGATTACTCTCTGATATATGCTAATGTATCTAACTGGCTAAATTCATCACAATTAAAGTTAAACCTGCCCCTAATAGCCAGGTAGCGTACTTGTCAGACTAGCACATGTACATGGAAAGGACTGAGAAAGAAAATGTGGACAGCTGCCATAGATCTAAAGGATCCATATTTTCACATTCCCATAGCCAGGAGCTTCCGACAGCACCTGAGATTTGCATTCCACAGCCGCAAATGGGAATTCAATGTACGCCCAATTGGATTATCCACGGCTACTCGGATCTTCACTAGGGTGGTCCTTGCTATCACAACATACCTATGCAGGAGAAACATAGCCGTCCACGCATACATAGGCGACTGGCTGCTAAAAGCGCACAAGAAACCATGTTTATCAGCCAATCTTCAGACAATTATCAAGATTTTGACAGATTTAGGCTGGATAATAAATTACCAGAAATCAGATCTGGTTCCATCCCAGAAGCGTGTTCACCTGGGCATGTTCTTCGATCTAGAGATACCTGTAGGACATGGTTATCCACCCACCTCAGCAAAGAGTGGAAACACTAATTTCAGTTATTCAGCAAAGTGTGCAACACCCGCTATGTCCTGGCATGTGTCTACTTGAGAATGCTGTGGTTGATGGTCTCCATACAACCAACCATTCATACCACAGGCAGCCGTACGCAAGCAGCCTATCCAGTTATTTCTCATGATACAGTGGACCCAGAGTACAGGTTCACAGCCCTCGATGGTGTCAGTGTTGCAACCTCTACAATCGTGGATGAAAAGAGAAAATCTCCTGGCGAGATGATGTCACCTCCCTACCATAATTCACAGTGTATACCGATGCGGGGATGGGGAGCTTGCTTGGACAAATTCAAAATATCATGGCTTTGGAATCTGGAACAATCAACAGAACATATCAATCTCCTTGAGTTAAGGAGAGTAATCTGAGCACTGCAACATTTTTTCAAAGAAATTCAGGGAAAGATCATTCTTGTTTGTTCTGACAACTCAACAGTAGTGACTTATATCAACTGCCTAGGTTGAAACGAGGTCGCAGAGTCTGTATGATGACATGGAAACTGCTTTACTGGTGCCTAGATCATGGGATTACCCTGAAAGCAGCTCATATTCCGGGAAGCCTAAATCTCCTAGCAAGACATCTTGAGGCACAGGGTGAGCATACTGCCAACAGAATAGTAACTGAAGGGTTACGGATCGTATGTTCATCCATTAGAGCAAGGCCAATATAGATCTATTCGCAACGAAGAAGAATGCAAAGATAACGACGTATATCTCCCCGATTCAAGCGCCATAGCATCAACTGGAAGGAAATGTATGCATACGCATATCCACCAGCAATCCTGATTCCAAAAATTCTTCAGAAAATCAGACAGGAGGAATGCCGAGTGCTTCTGATCGCCCATATCATGACATGAGTAACTCTCTTGCTTTTGCAATTTTGAAAAAATGAAACAAAATTGTAAATATTGTAAATTTATAAAAGCCACTGATCACATGTGTTACGCCTGAGATCAAAGAGCACTCGCACAGATGTGCTGTCATGTACCAGTATTTCGTACTAATCTGGTGATGGTTCATGTTTTATTTCGGTTTAATTAGTTTTATGCAAATGCGAAGCACATTTGTTCGATTTCCTATAGTACTATGATACAGAAAGCGTATAGGATTTCGAAACGATTTGACACTCCCTTCTATTTAAAAAGAGCGAGGGAAGCGCTTATTGCAGTATATTGTGGCAGATACTTGAGTGGCAGATTGGATCCCTCCATTTTTGATGAAGCAATAATTTTATAATAAAGATTTTCTGAACGTTAGATTTGATTGGTACATGTATTAAGCTTTTCTAATTTGTGTGCGCATAACTATCTTCAATTAGAATCATCTCACAATTCTAATGATGAACAGGTGTTTAACAATTAATTTCCTGTTCACTCGTCACAATGGCTCACACAGTCTCACTGTGCTATATTCATTCTAACATTTTGTTCAGCTGTTTGACGTCTAGACATCTTTATTTATTGCACAAATGGGAGATAACTCTTGATAGTTTAAAATCCAAACTAATTAAGTCCCCTGAAACCTGTCAATTCTGATATATCATGATTCTGTTCTGTGATAGGGTGTTTATATTTATTTAATTCAAGGCTCCTTCAATCAGTTGTTTGACACTTTAACTCTTGAAATGCCAGTGTCTCAATTTCATGGCAACTATATGGAATTTGTCATTTATCTGTCATGTCTTAACACTCACATCAGCCAAAGGCGGCTTCCTCGGTGGTCTCGAGAAAACTATTTTTGGAAATTTACCTTGGGAATGACTGGGTCGATAACCGAGCCAGTCATTCCTATGGTAAATTTTCAAAAAATAGTCCTTTGGTCTGGAACTGGAAATTTTCAGCAGCAGCAGGTGTATTAAAACAAACTGTTGATTCTGGCTAGCTTCTCTATTAACCGTTACCGACATGACAAATTCTTTATGATGTAAGGAATGTACTGTTGAGTATTTTGAAACAAATTTTACTGGGAGCTGTTGCTGCCTCTGTCAAATTAGTTTCAAACATTCCAACAATTTACGTGTATAGTCGCCTTATTGATTTACTGGAAATTCTGCGAGGGTGAAAAGCTTAATATTTTGTCCTGAAGAACACCCCCGCCCCGCCCCCTTTTTATTTCATGTATCTTACCATATATTAATACCCTTCTAATGGTCAAGTTTGCTCAAGAAAATTTAAATATCTATCATGACGATCACTGGAATGAATCGGTTATCGAGCCAGTCATTCCAGTGATAAATTTTCAAAAACTTAATTCTCTTGGCCTGTAAATGGACCATAACAGAGGTCAGTTTTGGCCGGCTTGACCATTAAAGGATTAAGCAGTCCTCCAATGGACCTTTCCATTTTCAGCTATGCCCCGCCCATCACTAGCTAAGCTCCACCCACACCTCGACGTGTTAGGATTGATCGATCCCTGAATGCCCTAACTATCAATTTCCTGAAAACTATACAGGGAAGCTGTTGAATATTTGGTAACTAATTAGACTGGGTGCTGTTGCTGCCATAGGCAGCAACAGTGCCCAGTCAAATTAGTTTCAAAATATTCAACAGAATATTTATTAAATAGTAAAAGCAAACAATTTGTACAACAGCCCATAGACCGTCATCAAATATGCGTTCGTGATGTACTTATCGACGTCATTCATTATGATGTCATTGTACACATCACGCAGTTCATTATGACATCATATGATGGGTGGGTACTCTGGAAAGGTGAATTCCCCGATGCTTACAAGGCCTTTCTTATTTTCTTTCTTATTTTCATATATATATATATATTGGGTTACCAAAAAATATGCCCGGCTTAGACTCGCGATTTCTATTACAATCCGGAGTGTATTTCTATGAAATTTGTCCATTCTTTAGTTACACTCCTTTCCATTCTGTGAACACTGAAACTTTCAACTGAGACATTGCAGTCTCAGTGTCACATGTCAATCAAATCCTTGAATTGGATAATTCCAGTACCTCAGGGATTAACACATTTTATTTCATGAAGACAGCTAGTCAGTTAGATACTCAGAAATCATTGTATTAAGGGAATATGTTAAAGCCATAACTGAGGCACGTTTTAATGAAAAAGGGTGAGCTGGCTCAAGAATATTGAGGGAACTTCCCGGTAAAGCTGGACTAGATCGTCTGTTAATACACTACTAAAAAATAATAATCAGCAGGATCTACCCAATGAAAATTGCGAAATCGTAGGCCAAGAACAGCGGGATTATGTGGTAGATGCTATGCTACATAGATAGCCCAGGGACAGACAAATCTCAGAGCCTGTGACATTAGCAGCGGTCGATCTTCGGTGAAAACGCTTGTAAAGCAGTCTAACTTGAAAGCGTGGAAAAAGATTTTTAATATATCAAGCTTTGATGGAAATGCCAGGCGAAAAACTAAGATTAGCTGCAAAAGTTAAATGAACATTTTTCATCGGAAAATATGGAAGATATAGAAAAGATTGCGTTCACAGATGGAAAACATTACTTTATTAACATGCGCGAAATCGGCAAAATGATAGAAATAGGACATTGCCAGCTCATGTTTGTTCCACATCTCAATCAATTAACTTTTTACAATGAGCCATATTTTTGCCCTTGTACCCCTCAGGTACAATGTACTGAACATATCCAATTCAAGTATTTGATTGACGTGTGACACCGAGACTCAGTCATTATAGTGTCACATCTCAGACATGCACTTCCATCCCAGACATGTCTAACAACGGCATGTCACTTTTTGTTATAGATTTCTGTTTTTGTCAATTTTCAGTGGCCGCAGAACGGAAAGATATCTAAAGACTGGACAAAGTTCATTGAATTCCATTGCGTTCTTTGTAGAATTGCACGTCAAAGTTGGGAACGTTTTTGGGGGGTCACACGATATATATTTGAGCTCAAGAAATACAGACACCCCCCCCCCCCCTATTAATTTGCTTTTCCGCAGTTTTCCCCACATTTATTGATGATATGTGTTTCTGAGGCAATCATATGAAGTCATAGTCAATTGCCACATGTAGGCTAACGTCATAATCAATTGCCTTATGAATGACACGATTTAGTCCATCTTAAACGCTTAATTGTCCATCAAGTTGGACAAACTTCATATAAGAAGCCTGGTAAATATTTTGAAATTTGTTTTACTGGAAGAAGTCAAATTAATTTCAAGATTTTAATCAGAATAAGATTTTTATTATAAAGTATATACTTTATCGCTGACAGGGTACAAATACATGTAGTCAACCCGGCCAAACACTGCCTCTGTAGTGGTCTTGATGAATGTCCATTTGCTGGCCAAAGTAGAAACATTGCCGTCATTTAAAAATGGTTCTTAATATGATAAACGGGCATTAGTTGTTAATCTGCTCCTCAGTTGTTTCACGGCACATGATGTTGTGGATAAGTAACACCAATGAGGAAGGGTTATCTTTCTTGAAGGAAATAAAAACAATGACTGATTGAATTAACTGGAGTCTACGGAAATGTACTGTGAGTAAGGTACATGAGCACTGAGTATATCTATTAATAGAATTGAAGGTGACACATATGTGACGCCTCATTATCATTGGACTCAAGAATGCACATGTTCATTTCTGCAGGCGTGACTATATATTGTTGTACACGTACTAGTTTTGCTGTAACTGTTAGATGTAAACTGTGTTGTTATTTTGTGTGTTCGCAGGTGGCTGATAGGCTCGGCGAGTCCAGTTCCATGGTATAGCATTTTAAATGTATATCTTTCTCATTTATTTTATTATAAAGTCAAAATTCAGTATATATATTAACCCTTTAACCCTTTGAACCCGAAATGCTAAATTCAAAACCTCATTTACAATTTAGTAAATATTCTGTTGAATATTTTGAAACTAATTCCAAATTAATAACGGGCATAGGCAGCAACAGGTTCCTGCGGAATTATTTTGAAAAAATTGAAATTGATATTCTGTGAATCTAGTGTTCAATGGTCAGTATATGTTACTGATATACTGATAGCAACAGACAAATCAGTTTCAAACTTATTCAACAGAAACGTGTGGTTTCTGGTATGTGAGTGTTAGAGGGTTAGATGGTATCCACCCGGGCATGGTGATGAGTGTCTAAATATGGTATGGAGGAATCCAGTTTTAGCAATGCCCCACCCATCTTTAGCTAAGCTTCACCCACCTTGGGATCAATCGATCCTTAAACAACGAGTTCAAATTCCAGAAAAGTACATGTAAGCTGTTGAATATTTTGAAACTAATTTGACTGTGTACTGTTTCTGCCATATAGACAGCAACAGCGCCCAGTCAAATTAATATCAAAATTTTCAACCGCATGTTTATTAAATAGTAAAGACATACAATTTGTACTAGTCCTTCATCAATTAAGCGTTCGTGATGAATTTAGCTACATCATTCATGATGTCATTGATAATGACGTTAACCTACATGTCGCATAGTTGATTATGACATCAGATAAGCTGGAATCCGCCATTCACCCACCCCTCCCTACAAGCGTGTAGTATGCTAAACAAGGACAGATCATTATAAACATTTGAACTGTATGTCTTTCAGAACAGTGCTGGTTTAACCCTTTAATGTTCAAGACAACCGAAATCTGCCTCTGCGATAATGGGCTGTAGGAATGTCCATTTGCAGTCCACGAGAAATTGATTTTTTAAATTACAACTGTAATGACTGGCATTGATAACTGAGCCAGTCATTTCAGCGGTAAATGTAAAAAAAATCATCTTTTTCGACTAAATAGATATTTCTATATGAAAATTTGAATTTGAATTTTTATGACTAAATCTGAGCATTAAATGATTAAACGTCTTCTTGTATAGAAAAGCAGAGCTCTGTTTTAATACTTATAATTATTGTATGTTGTGGAGAGATTCTATAGAGAGTAGATTATTTAAAAGTCAATTATCGCTGTTAATGAATTTTGATTTTCTCAGAAAATGACCATTTGCAGACCAAGAGAAGCCTGTTGCTGAAGGTTTATCACTGAAATGGCTGGCTAGCTTATCGAGTCAGTCATTCCAGTGGTAAATTTTCAAAGGTTGGCTTTTCTTGGTCTGCAAATGGGCATTCCTCCTGACCACTGCAGATGCTGGTTTTGGCAGGCTTGACCATTAAATGGTTAAAATTTGTTTAAGTTTATGACTATAGTCTCTGAGTCGACGATGCTGTACATGAAATTACTTTTACCTTGTCCAACACTATGTGTCAGCATCTTGATTTTATTGACATAGTGAATGATGGATGCTGTTTAGCATGCATATTGAACAGCTCCCCTCCTCCCCACCCACCCCCCCTTATTAGCTCACCATTGCCAGAAAGGCCAAGTGAGCTTATGGCATGGTGATCGTCTGTCCAGCCGTCCATTCATCAACTTTTGCTTAAAAACTCTACTCATTAACCGCTTGGCGAATTTCAACCTAATTTGGTGGGAAGGACCCTATGGGGGTAGGAGTCAGAACTTGTATACAGAATTTTGATTGATCAATTTTTTTTGGCGCCCGTTTTGAATTTTCCAAAAAATTGCGGGAAATCATTTAAAACGCTATTCCTCATTAACTGCGTGGACAATTTCAACTAGGCTTAGCTGGGAGGATAGTACGCTGGTATGTTTCAGAACTTGTATACAGAATTTTGATTGGTCCATTTTTACGGCGGGCATCTTGGATTTTCTGAAACTTTTGGAAAATCAGTTAAAAGGCTACTCCTCATTAACTGCTTGAACGAGTTCAAGCAAACTTGGCTGGAAGGACCCTAAAGTTCTATGCTTCAGAGCTTGTATATAGAATTTTAATTGGTCAATTTATGCGGTGGACATCTTGAATTTTCCGAAAAATGACTGAAAATCGTCTACTCATAAACTACTTTGGCGATTTCAACCAGACTGGCTGGAACGAGCCTAGGGCAAGTAGGCTTTAGAAGACGCATATAGAATTTTGATTGGTCAATTTTTCCGGCAGACATTTTGCATTTTCTGAATATTTTAGCTCATTAACCGCTTGGCCGATTTAAACCAAACTCGTCTGGAAGAACTAGGGCTGGGCGGTTTGGCCTAAAAGAAAACCGGTGACGGTATCACTAATTAAACCGGTATTAACGAAATACCGGTTTAAGGGGTTGGAATGATCGAAAATAATTTGAAATATGAAAATATGCCGTTTTCATTAGCAACAGTACATGTATTTTGCGATTTGACAGCTGACGTAAATTGCCACGAAATTAGAACAGTACGACTGCTCACTTCAACGCTATCTATCTCAAAATAGTAGTTAAAATAAATAAAGTCTGGTTCATGTGATGCCATGAAAATAACACTCTAACTACTAAAATGTTGATTTTCAACACTGTTATTAGGTAACTATTTTCGGAAAGCGTAGTAAAATCTAATGCGTGTAAGTAGGAAACACGGATATGAGAGCGAGTTTAGGCTCCTAGTAGAGTACCGCACATACGGTTAGAGTTCGTATAACCGCCTACAGTATGATCTAGTCTAGTAAGTCATGTGTTTGTATTCGCGTACTCGGTATTTAGTAATACTCCTCAATAAACTGTCGTTCAAGCGGGTGAATGTCATTCAGCACGTAACTAAAGAGTAGTCATTCCCCGGAAATCGTGCCTCAAGAATTCTCACAAAAAATGTTTGACTATTTTTCGAGGTTCATAATAAAGAGATTATGATAATTTGACAACATAAATGCAATGATTCGTGAATCTAACTTAAATCTACTTAAATCAACCCTCCGTACTTGAAGATATACGAAGACGAAAAAGACCGGGCCGTAATACAAAACGATGTAATTCTAACACCTATCGAGCAGAAAAGTCACGTAACAAAAAATACTACGAATTTCATTCATAAAATCGGTAGTAGTGAATATCCTGGCGGAAGAATTTGTTAACAACCAATCACATTACGCCTGCTCGTATTTGAGAGGCTAAGAGGTGTATTTTACTTGTAACTACTCCGCCAACGTAAGAAGCGACTTAATCGTTTTCATTTCTCGGGCGGTCAAGCAATTTGTCTCGTATGTCTTAGTCCGTGATGGATCATTTTATGTTTGTCGAAATCTAAGGGAAATAATGATTTGTTTGTATTGGGAGTTCATTGTATAGCGTTGTTGTTTTCGCAGCGCGTTTCTTGATTTTTTTTTTGTGTCATGTCACATTTGGAATCATAATTAAACATAGTACAAACTCAAATTGAAAAAAAGGATTATTTGTTGCAAAGAAGAAATTTAGATTTTCAAATTATTCAATCTTACATTGAACCCGCAGAGCTTACGTCATGTAAAATTCATTGCTGGCAAATCAAATCATATTTGCCGAGGGTGGTCCTCGGTCGATTTGTTGGGATTTCCCACGGCTAATAGTTATAGATGACTGTATTTTATGTCTCCAGTAGCAAATGGTTACACTAGATGATAATATTAAACTGCAAGTCAAGAACAAACTAGTTTAGGACCGTCACCAGATTTTGCGCAATGGCGATCTTACGGACGGTTTTTCGTTTTTTTTATTTTCATATTGATTTTTAAACCGTTGTCATAAAAAACCGTGAGACGGTGTGAAACCGGTATACCTCCCAGCCTTAGGAAGAACCCTAGACCTGTGCGCTTCAGAACTTGTATACATAATTTTGACGGCTTGATTTTGATGGGGTCCATCTTGGGTTTTCGGATAAATGGGAATTCATATAAAATGCTCCTTCTCATTAATGGCTTGGGCAATTTCAACAAATTTTGTCTGGAAGGATCCTATTGTCGTAACCTCCAGAAATTCTATTAAGAATTTCGATAGGTCAATGTTTTGGCAGCAAGCTCTGATTTTCTGAAAGGTTTCCAGAACCATTTAAAAATGGTACTCCTTCAATCAATAACCCGATTTCAACAAAACTTGGGTGGACGGCAGGCTTCAACATATTAAACGAGAGTCTTGATTGGTCAATTTTTTGGTGGCGATCTTGGATTTTCCAAAAATCATCCATCATGTCTATTTAAATTTAAATGGTTCAGGTGAGTGCCACAGGCCCTTGGGCCTCTTGTTTCATAAATCTTGGATACTATATTTCATTCAGATATTAAGAACAACAGTATTATTGTACTACTGGCACGACTGAGACATTATAATGATAGATGCCCTCCTGTAGTATCATGAATCCTCTTTGTTCCAAACGCACACATCACTTGGCTGGTTATGCTTGAGAATACAAACATTTCAGTTAATGGTAGTGTTTTCTGTGTATGCCAGGAACTCTTATAGAATATGTTTAAAGCTTTATTTTGCCAGTCTTCTGTTGCTCCTAAAAGCTAGGTTTAACCCTCTTATGTTGGAGGATGCCGAAACTGGCCTCTACAGTAGTCATGAGGAATGTCACTTTGCAGGCTCAGAGGTTATTTTTTTAAATATACCACAGTAATGACTGGCTAGATAATCGATCCAGTCATTCCAATGGTAAGTTTTCAAAAATGTCTTCTCTTGTCATAAAAATAGACAATTCACAAATATTTTGGTTTTCTAAACATTTAGGCCGTAAAGGGTTAAAAGAGATCTGTAAATAAAATGTATGTTCGTGTTAAGAATAGGCTTGTTGTTATACCCTCAGAACACAACAGTTAATGTTCCATTTCAACATCTGCTTGCCTACAGTCAACTTGATTATTGATTTATTCTATTATTGAATTGTGAAAACCTGGACGTTTAAATCACGTCTCCGACCACGGGCAATTAGTCCTGAATATGTCATTACCTGTGGTTAAAGGGCCGAGTCTGGCAATTCCATTCATCTTTATTGGTCTGGAGACTTAAATTTGTGAAAGCTCTTAGTTTGAATTGGATATACCATATCTCATTCATGTAAGGTGAATTTAACCCTTGATGTCAAAATTTTTTGATTTTCAAATTTAATTTAAAGATGAACTGGTGTTCATTTTTCAACAAAAGACAGAATATTGACATCAGAGTGATAATGGTTACGGGATCTAGGACTTGGACAGGATATATGTTGACTGCGAAAGTGGTCTGTTTACTGATCCATAGGCTGATAAGCTTTAGAGGGATGCGTATCTAGCTAAACCACACCCATTTTTAGCTAAGCTAAAAGGACAAGTTTTAATTTTGAAATATATTAAACCTTTCAGAAGAGTTTTTTGACATGTCTGTTTTCATTGAGCATCTCATATTGTATCACCAATTTAATTTGTCCATGTAGATAAAGCACTAATGGTCCAAAAAACTAAAACCTTTGCTTAGTAAACATCCATTTGCTGGCCAAGAAACTGCTTTTTGAAAATGTACCATGTTCCAGTGTTCAAATTTGAATATTAGCCTTCTTGTTCTGGAAATAAATCTCTCAAGACCACTGCGGAGGCCGTTTTTGCTGGTTTGACCATTAAAGGGTTAATGTAATTGATGTTGTCTTTGGGAATGTATTTATCTGATCAAATCAGTTAGGAGTTTTTGTGAAATTGAGCATTTTAATTTTGAATAAATATATGCCATGGTTAGTGTGTGTATGAGAGCGCAAATGTAGTCTTCTCTGTACATGTATGTTTCTTCAAAATAACGTTCCAATCATTTACAAAGATCATTAAGTGGCTTCAACTTCTTTAAGTGTGTAAATGTATCTAACGTAACTAATTTCATTATGATTGTTAATGACCAATGCCTGATGTTGGCAAGTGATCGTGGTCACGGTTGCCTGTGATTTGATTGACATCACTGATCTGATGTTGGCAAGTGATCGTGGTCACGGTTGCCTGTGATTTGATTGACATCACTGATCTGATGTTGGCAAGTGATCATGGTCACGGTTGCCTGTGATTTGAGTGACATCACTGATCTGATGTTGGCAAGTGATCGTGGTCAAGGTTGCCTGTGATTTGATTGACATCACTGATCTGATGTTGGCAAGTGATTGT
Organism: Chaetoderma sp. LZ-2023a; assembly: GCA_034401795.1. NCBI lineage: Eukaryota > Metazoa > Mollusca > Caudofoveata > Chaetodermatida > Chaetodermatidae > Chaetoderma > Chaetoderma sp. LZ-2023a. Next base: position 34,959,054 of record CM067370.1, on the reverse strand, counting down.
GGTCACGGTTGCCTGTGATTTGATTGACATCACTGATCTGATGTTGGCAAGTGATCGTGGTCACGGTTGCCTGTGATTTGATTGACATCACTGATCTGATGTTGGCAAGTGATCGTGGTCACAGTTGCCTGTGATTTGATTGACATCACTGATCTGATGTTGGCAAGTGATCATGGTCACGGTTGCCTGTGATTTGAGTGACATCACTGATTTGATGTTGGCAAGTGATCGTGGTCATGGTTGCATGTGATTTGATTGACATCACTGATCTGATGGTGGCAAGTGATCGTGGTCACGGTTGCCTGTGATTTGATTGACATCACTGATTTGATGTTTGCAAGTGATCGTGGTCACGGTTGCCTGTGATTTGATTGACATCACAGATCTGATGTTGGCAACTGAGCGTGGTCACGGTTGCCTGTGATTTGATTGACATCACTGATCTGATGTTGATGTTTTATATCAATGGACCTTTCCAGAGTATCCATCGATCATCTGATGTTATAATCAGCTACGCTGCATGTAGGATGACGTCATAGTCATTACGTCATAAATGATTCTATTTGGTCTTTAACTCTTAATAGTCCGACACATAAGAATTGTATGTCTCTACTATTTAATAATCGTGCTTTTGAATATTTTGAAACTAATTGTTGAGCGCACCCAGTCAAATTAGTTTCAAAATATTCAACAGCTTTACTGTATAGTTTTCTGGAAATTGATAGTCAGGAAGGTCAGGGATCGATCGATTCCAACATGAGGGAGGTGTGGGTGGAGCTTAGATAAAGATGGGCGGGGAATAGCTAAAAATGGAAAAGTCCATTATCGTAGAAGCATAAGAAAGAATTGCTATCAATTTGTTGCACGGAGCTTTGTACAGTACAACTGATAAATAAGTTAACATGTTTCCATGATAGTTAGTAAGAAATGTTTGTTTGAATATATTGAACATTATTGGATTGGAAGACTGATGACGTGGGTATCAATGTCTTCCAATCCATGTGTGTTTCAGCAGTATGTTTTATTTTGCTTTAGAAACATGTTAAGCTTTCTCGTAACATATGGTGACAGATGCTCATATGTCTTTGCTGTAAAGCCTATTGGACTTCCTGTGATTCTAGATTCTGTAGAGGGTATTGGACTTCCTGTGATTCTAGATTCTGTAGAAGGTATTGGACTTCCTGTGTTTCTAGATTCTGTAGAGGGTATTGGACTTCCTGCGATTCTAGATTCTGTAGAAGCTATTGGACTTCCTGTGATTCTAGATTCTGTAGAAGCTATTGGACTTCCTGTGATTCTAGATTCTGTAGAGGGTATTGGACTTCCTGTGATTTCAAATTATGTAAAGGCTATTGGACTTCCTGTGATTCTAGATTCTGTAAAGGCTATTGGACTTCCTGTATTTCCAGATTCTGTACAGACTATTGGACTTCCTATGTTATCAGATTCATTCATTGCATCTCATTTTCATTAGTATGTAATAAACCCTTGCATATGTTTATATACGAAGGATCAATGTTCATCACTCAATTTCTATGGTAAACTTCAGAAATTTGTTATGCCATGTTATTATATAAGTGTCTGAGCTGTGCCTATTTATCATCATTTCCAAGCAATAGTTTGCAATGTGGGTCATGTTTCATCATTAACTGTCTGACTGCTGCAAGCCATCAGTCAGTAATTTCAGTGGGAAATAACTCTGGACCTGCTGAATATTTTGAAAACAATTTAACTAAAAGTTGTTGGTGGCTTAGCCACAAATAACTTTCAATCAAATGGCGTTCAAAATATTCAACATATCCGGAGTTAAACCGCATGGAAAATGTAGTCTCCAGAAATTCGGTGAATAATGTTGCTACAGTTTTTCCATTGCCATCAAGGTTTTAAAGCTATGATCTGGAGTCTATTCTCTCGTGGGTAGTATCACAGCATTCTGTCCTTCCTTGTGTATGTTAACCTTTGGACCCGTACGGCATGCTATCATGGGGAATGTAACCGAACGATTAACTCGAGAACTCAAATCAAATAATTACAACTTTCGCTAACTGTACCACTCCTTGCTTGGATGTGATCTATGAAATGAACCCGAGTAATAATGTAAACGCTTTATGTTCCAGCCAGCCATTCTCAGCCTCTGCATTACTCTTGAGCAATGCCAATTTGCAGGCCCAGAAAATTTTCGAAATGTACCACTGAAATGACTGGGTTAATAGCTGAGCCAGTCATTCCTGTGGTAAAATTTTCAAAGATAGCCATCCATTAGCATGAAAATAGACCCTGAATTAGCAAAACTCTTGATTTTCTTGACCATTCAAAAAGAAAATTATTAAATGCTTTAATGCAATCTAAATAGCAATCAATCAGTGGTGATCATGGGAATTAATTATCATACTTTAAATTGTGATGTATGTTTGTTCTCTAATCATAGCTTATGAATTAAAAGAAGATGAGTCATTCCTTTGACATAATAATGAAGGAATTTAAAGGTAGCCCATTTTAAGACTAGTTTTATAGGTATCTGATGGACTCTTACATAGCGCATGTATCACATGCTCATTTTATGTGTGAAAGTTTGGCAGAACTAAGAAAGCTACTCTAAAAATATGATGAAATATTATGAAAGGTAATCGTTGCGTTTGATTTTTGAGACTCAAAATTCCTATTTTCATACCTCTATCAGCTAGTCTTTTGTTAACCCTTTCACTGACGAATTCCCCATATCTCATTTTTAAGGCAACCATACAGGAAAGCTGTTCGATATTTTTAAATTAATTTGACCGCAAACCGTTGCTGCTGGTAGCAGTTTGCAGTCAAGTTAACTTTAAAATATTTAACAGAATCCATTTTATATTGTAAAGAAGATCCTTTTTTCTTGGCTTTGTCATTGAAAGGGTTAACATCTCAATAGAAAATGGTCATCTATACTATTGCCTGGATATCCTGTATGCTTATAAAGCTATGTGGTCAGTTGTATATATGACAACGTGGCCAAAATGAAAGTACTGTCCCCTTTGCCCTATGTATGTTGTATATTGTAATTCATCAATTGTGTAAATTGCAATCTAATAATGTAAATATATCGGCTATAGATATCGCATTAATCATTATTTTTAAAGTCAATAAATTATTTGATATTAATACGTTTGTATGCTAGTTTTCAGTGTAAAACTGGTTATGCTCTCCCAGGTAGGTAGGTGAAATTTATGGATATATTTCATTTCTTCTCTTTATGGTTACAGCGTGTAGATAGAGTAGATTGTCCTTAGGAATGTGTTCGTCATTATAGATACTGCCGTGGTAAAACACCTGATCACATACGTAGATTCAAACCAGCAGGCATAATGGTGGAATACAATTTTAGCTATGCCCTGCCCATTTCAATCTAAGTTTCACCCCCGCTTTGCCTGTGTTGTGATCGATCAATACCTGCACTCTGAACATCAATTTCCAGAAAACTATACAAGTAAGCTGTTTAATATTTTGAAACTAATTTGACTGGGTGCTGTTGGTGCCTATGGCAGCAACAGCGCTCAGCCAAATTAGTTTCAAAATATTAAACAGTATATTTATTAAATATTAAAAACATACAATTCGTACATATACAACAATGCTTATCCTGTCATCAATTACGCATTCGTGACGAACTTACATGTAGTTGCGCCATTCATAATATTGCCGGTAATTGATAATGAGTTTGATATACACGTCATGTGGGTGAGTATGATGTCATATAATTGATGGAAAAACTGGGATGCTCCATTTAGGCCAGCTTTTCGTTGATGTATACTTATGCCTTCATTTAAAATTAAAACGCTTGGTCATTGAATGGTTAAGTTGTGTCAAGAAAATCCTAATATTGGCTTATTTAATGCCCATGCGCAGGACAAGAGAAAACTATTTTTACAAATTTACCACTGGACTGACTGGCTCTGTTATCAAACCAGGCATTCCAGTAGTACTCTTAGCGTGCAAATGGAGATTCCTTTAAGAGCCCTTCAGAGGCTGTGCCAGCTTGACCATTGAATGGTTAAAATATTAATTCTTATTCTTACCGTAGAACTTCCACACACACACATGAAAATAGCCACTATTCTTAATTAATGCCAATCATTTGTGCGTGTATATCATGTGTGTGTGTGAAATAAGTGAATTGATAAATGTCTTTAAAGTGGCTACCAACAGAAATTGTTCAAATGCCTCGAAGATATCAAAACTTACATTGTATTCAAATTATTTTCAAATCGGCATGTTTGGTTTCTTTTTAAACTAATGCTTAGCGTTGTTCTGCTAGAGAGTGTTAAGATGACTCAATTCGCTGGTAGGAAACTGACGTTTAACCCTTTTATCCTCAAAATGGCTTCTGCGGAGGTCTTGGAAAATGTCCATTTGCAGACCAAGAGAAGACTATTTCTGAAAGGGTATCACTGGAATGACTGGATCGATAACCGAGCCAGTCACTCCAGTGATAAATTTTCAAAAGTAGTCTTCTCTTGGTCTGCAAGTAGACATTTTCTCTGTGAAAATTTAAATTTTCTTGAATAAATTTGAGGGTTAAAGGGTTAAGAATGATAGAGTTAGTTATTTGTCAGGTGATGGAGGCCTTGCCACCGCTGCAGAGTGTTAGCCTATATAGTCACTAGAATAGTACCTACTTAGTATGTTGATTTAGCGTAGAGGCTTTACATAGGCTTCATCAGTCGTTATTCATTTTTATGTTTTACCCTTTAACCCTCGAATTTGTTCAAGAAAATTTTAATTTGTGCATAGAAAATGTCGATTTGCAGAAGAATTGAAAATTTACCACTGTAATTACTGGCTCATTTATCAAGCCAGTAATTAGTGATAAATTTTCAAAAATAGTCTCCTATTGGTCTGCAAACGGACATTCCCCGAGACCACTACAGAGACAGGTTTTGGCCGGTTTTGTTGTGAAAGACTTACTGGTCAAACTGGCTAAAACCGGCCTCTCTTCAGTGGTCTTGAGGAATGTCCATTTGCAGGCCAAGAGAAGGCTATATTTAAAAGTGTACCACTGGAATGACTGCAAATGGAACTTTTTTATGTCAAAGTGTTTCCTATTACTATGCGCTAATGCAGACCTGTGGCTGTATAATAGACTAATTGGCTAAATCATTTAATGGTCAGGCTGGCCAAAGGAGTTTCTGTAGTTGTTTTGAAAAATATTCATTTGGGCAAGATAACATGGAATAATACCTAGATCAGTTACTAAACCAGCTATTGCAGTGGTAAGCTTTCAAACACTATTTAATCTCTTGTCCTATTAATGGATTTCTCTCTCAGAGCGTGTGTATATTTTCTTGATCATACAATATACTTTCTCTTCTTATCTCTTCATACTGTGGTAACGTCATATACTGGCTCCCCAATTTGCTCCTATAGCGCCTATCATGTTTGCTGGAACTGGTGATTCTGGTGTTTTGGGCTCACTATTCATCATCACCACACAGCCTTTGCTGGACATATGATCTAAAGCCTTTGAGTGTGCTGTAATTCCACATACTATGACGTTACCACACCGCCTTTGCTGGACATATGATCTAAAGCCTTTGAGTGTGCTGTAATTCCACATACTATGAAGTTACCACAACGCCTTTGCTGGACATATGATCTAAAGCCTTTGAGTGTGCTGTAATTCCACATACTATGAAGTTACCACACAGCCTTTGCTGAACATATGATCTAAAGCCTTTGAGTGTGCTGTAATTCCACATACTATAAAGTTACCACACAGCCTTTGCTGGACATACGATCTAAAGCCTTTGAGTGTGCTGTAATTCCACATACTATGAAATTACCACACAGCCTTTGCTGGACATATGATCTAAAGCCTTTGAGTGTGCTGTAATTCCACATACTATGAAGTTACCACACAGCCTTTGCTGGACATATGATCTAAAGCCTTTGAGTGTGCTGTAATTCCACATACTATGAAGTTACCACACAGCCTTTGCTGGACATATGATCTAAAGCCTTTGAGTGTGCTGTAATTCCACATACTATGAAGTTACCACACAGCCTTTGCTGGACATATGATCTAAAGCCTTTGAGTGTGCTGTAATTCCACATACTATGACGTTACCACACCGCCTTTGCTGGACATATGATCTAAAGCCTTTGAGTGTGCTGTAATTCCACATACTATGAAGTTACCACACCGCCTTTGCTGGACATATGATCTAAAGCCTTTGAGTGTGCTGTAATTCCACATACTATGAAGTTACCACACAGCCTTTGCTGAACATATGATCTAAAGCCTTTGAGTGTGCTGTAATTCCACATACTATAAAGTTACCACACAGCCTTTGCTGGACATATGATCTAAAGCCTTTGAGTGTGCTGTAATTCCACATACTATGACGTTACCACACAGCCTTTGCTGGACATATGATCTAAAGCCTTTGAGTGTGCTGTAATTCCACATACTATGAAGTTACCACACAGCCTTTGCTGGACATATGATCTAAAGCCTTTGAGTGTGCTGTAATTCCACATACTATGAAGTTACCACACAGCCTTTGCTGGACATATGATCTAAAGCCTTTGAGTGTGCTGTAATTCCACATACTATGAAGTTACCACACAGCCTTTGCTGGACATATGATCTAAAGCCTTTGAGTGTGCTGTAATTCCACATACTATGAAGTTACCACACAGCCTTTGCTGGACATATGATCTAAAGCCTTTGAGTGTGCTGTAATTCCACATACTATGAAGTTACCACACAGCCTTTGCTGGACATATGATCTAAAGCCTTTGAGTGTGCTGTAATTCCACATACTATGAAGTTACCACACAGCCTTTGCTGGACATATGATCTAAAGCCTTTGAGTGTGCTGTAATTCCACATACTATGAAGTTACCACACAGCCTTTGCTGGACATATGATCTAAAGCCTTTGAGTGTGCTGTAATTCCACATACTATGAAGTTACCACACAGCCTTTGCTGGACATATGATCTAAAGCCTTTGAGTGTGCTGTAATTCCACATACTATGAAGTTACCACACAGCCTTTGCTGGACATATGATCTAAAGCCTTTGAGTGTGCTGTAATTCCACATACTATGAAGTTACCACACAGCCTTTGCTGGACATATGATCTAAAGCCTTTGAGTGTGCTGTAATTCCACATACTATGAAGTTACCACACAGCCTTTGCTGGACATATGATCTAAAGCCTTTGAGTGTGCTGTAATTCCACATACTATGAAGTTACCACACAGCCTTTGCTGGACATATGATCTAAAGCCTTTGAGTGTGCTGTAATTCCACATACTATGAAGTTACCACACAGCCTTTGCTGGACATATGATCTAAAGCCTTTGAGTGTGCTGTAATTCCACATACTATGAAGTTACCACACAGCCTTTGCTGGACATATGATCTAAAGCCTTTGAGTGTGCTGTAATTCCACATACTATGAAGTTACCACACAGCCTTTGCTGGACATATGATCTAAAGCCTTTGAGTGTGCTGTAATTCCACATACTATGAAGTTACCACACAGCCTTTGCTGGACATATGATCTAAAGCCTTTGAGTGTGCTGTAATTCCACATACTATGAAGTTACCACACAGCCTTTGCTGGACATATGATCTAAAGCCTTTGAGTGTGCTGTAATTCCACATACTATGAAGTTACCACACAGCCTTTGCTGGACATATGATCTAAAGCCTTTGAGTGTGCTGTAATTCCACATACTATGAAGTTACCACACAGCCTTTGCTGGACATATGATCTAAAGCCTTTGAGTGTGCTGTAATTCCACATACTATGAAGTTACCACACAGCCTTTGCTGGACATATGATCTAAAGCCTTTGAGTGTGCTGTAATTCCACATACTATGAAGTTACCACACCGCCTTTGCTGGACATATGATCTAAAGCCTTTGAGTGTGCTGTAATTCCACATACTATGAAGTTACCACACAGCCTTTGCTGAACATATGATCTAAAGCCTTTGAGTGTGCTGTAATTCCACATACTATGAAGTTACCACACAGCCTTTGCTGGACATATGATCTAAAGCCTTTGAGTGTGCTGTAATTCCACATACTATGAAGTTACCACACAGCCTTTGCTGGACATATGATCTAAAGCCTTTGAGTGTGCTGTAATTCCACATACTATGAAGTTACCACACAGCCTTTGCTGGACATATGATCTAAAGCCTTTGAGTGTGCTGTAATTCCACATACTATGAAGTTACCACACAGCCTTTGCTGGACATATGATCTAAAGCCTTTGAGTGTGCTGTAATTCCACATACTATGAAGTTACCACACAGCCTTTGCTGGACATATGATCTAAAGCCTTTGAGTGTGCTGTAATTCCACATACTATGAAGTTACCACACAGCCTTTGCTGGACATATGATCTAAAGCCTTTGAGTGTGCTGTAATTCCACATACTATGAAGTTACCACACAGCCTTTGCTGGACATATGATCTAAAGCCTTTGAGTGTGCTGTAATTCCACATACTATGAAGTTACCACACAGCCTTTGCTGGACATATGATCTAAAGCCTTTGAGTGTGCTGTAATTCCACATACTATGAAGTTACCACACAGCCTTTGCTGGACATATGATCTAAAGCCTTTGAGTGTGCTGTAATTCCACATACTATGAAGTTACCACACAGCCTTTGCTGGACATATGATCTAAAGCCTTTGAGTGTGCTGTAATTCCACATACTATGAAGTTACCACACAGCCTTTGCTGGACATATGATCTAAAGCCTTTGAGTGTGCTGTAATTCCACATACTATGAAGTTACCACACAGCCTTTGCTGGACATATGATCTAAAGCCTTTGAGTGTGCTGTAATTCCACATACTATGAAGTTACCACACAGCCTTTGCTGGACATATGATCTAAAGCCTTTGAGTGTGCTGTAATTCCACATACTATGAAGTTACCACACAGCCTTTGCTGGACATATGATCTAAAGCCTTTGAGTGTGCTGTAATTCCACATACTATGAAGTTACCACACCGCCTTTGCTGGACATATGATCTAAAGCCTTTGAGTGTGCTGTAATTCCACATACTATGAAGTTACCACACAGCCTTTGCTGGACATATGATCTAAAGCCTTTGAGTGTGCTGTAATTCCACATACTATGAAGTTACCACACAGCCTTTGCTGGACATATGATCTAAAGCCTTTGAGTGTGCTGTAATTCCACATACTATGAAGTTACCACACAGCCTTTGCTGGACATATGATCTAAAGCCTTTGAGTGTGCTGTAATTCCACATACTATGAAGTTACCACACAGCCTTTGCTGGACATATGATCTAAAGCCTTTGAGTGTGCTGTAATTCCACATACTATGACGTTACCACACCGCCTTTGCTGGACATATGATCTAAAGCCTTTGAGTGTGCTGTAATTCCACATACTATGAAGTTACCACACAGCCTTTGCTGGACATATGATCTAAAGCCTTTGAGTGTGCTGTAATTCCACATACTATGAAGTTACCACACAGCCTTTGCTGGACATATGATCTAAAGCCTTTGAGTGTGCTGTAATTCCACATACTATGAAGTTACCACACAGCCTTTGCTGGACATATGATCTAAAGCCTTTGAGTGTGCTGTAATTCCACATACTATGAAATTACCACACAGCCTTTGCTGGACATATGATCTAAAGCCTTTGAGTGTGCTGTAATTCCACATACTATGAAGTTACCACACAGCCTTTGCTGGACATATGATCTAAAGCCTTTGAGTGTGCTGTAATTCCACATACTATGAAGTTACCACACAGCCTTTGCTGGACATATGATCTAAAGCCTTTGAGTGTGCTGTAATTCCACATACTATGAAGTTACCACACAGCCTTTGCTGGACATATGATCTAAAGCCTTTGAGTGTGCTGTAATTCCACATACTATGAAGTTACCACACAGCCTTTGCTGGACATATGATCTAAAGCCTTTGAGTGTGCTGTAATTCCACATACTATGAAGTTACCACACAGCCTTTGCTGGACATATGATCTAAAGCCTTTGAGTGTGCTGTAATTCCACATACTATGAAGTTACCACACAGCCTTTGCTGGACATATGATCTAAAGCCTTTGAGTGTGCTGTAATTCCACATACTATGAAGTTACCACACAGCCTTTGCTGGACATATGATCTAAAGCCTTTGAGTGTGCTGTAATTCCACATACTATGAAGTTACCACACAGCCTTTGCTGGACATATGATCTAAAGCCTTTGAGTGTGCTGTAATTCCACATACTATGAAGTTACCACACAGCCTTTGCTGGACATATGATCTAAAGCCTTTGAGTGTGCTGTAATTCCACATACTATGAAGTTACCACACAGCCTTTGCTGGACATATGATCTAAAGCCTTTGAGTGTGCTGTAATTCCACATACTATGAAGTTACCACACAGCCTTTGCTGGACATATGATCTAAAGCCTTTGAGTGTGCTGTAATTCCACATACTATGAAGTTACCACACAGCCTTTGCTGGACATATGATCTAAAGCCTTTGAGTGTGCTGTAATTCCACATACTATGAAGTTACCACACAGCCTTTGCTGGACATATGATCTAAAGCCTTTGAGTGTGCTGTAATTCCACATACTATGAAGTTACCACACAGCCTTTGCTGGACATATGATCTAAAGCCTTTGAGTGTGCTGTAATTCCACATACTATGAAGTTACCACACAGCCTTTGCTGGACATATGATCTAAAGCCTTTGAGTGTGCTGTAATTCCACATACTATGAAGTTACCACACAGCCTTTGCTGGACATATGATCTAAAGCCTTTGAGTGTGCTGTAATTCCACATACTATGAAGTTACCACACAGCCTTTGCTGGACATATGATCTAAAGCCTTTGAGTGTGCTGTAATTCCACATACTATGAAGTTACCACACAGCCTTTGCTGGACATATGATCTAAAGCCTTTGAGTGTGCTGTAATTCCACATACTATGAAGTTACCACACAGCCTTTGCTGGACATATGATCTAAAGCCTTTGAGTGTGCTGTAATTCCACATACTATGAAGTTACCACACAGCCTTTGCTGGACATATGATCTAAAGCCTTTGAGTGTGCTGTAATTCCACATACTATGAAGTTACCACACAGCCTTTGCTGGACATATGATCTAAAGCCTTTGAGTGTGCTGTAATTCCACATACTATGAAGTTACCACACAGCCTTTGCTGGACATATGATCTAAAGCCTTTGAGTGTGCTGTAATTCCACATACTATGAAGTTACCACACAGCCTTTGCTGGACATATGATCTAAAGCCTTTGAGTGTGCTGTAATTCCACATACTATGAAGTTACCACACAGCCTTTGCTGGACATATGATCTAAAGCCTTTGAGTGTGCTGTAATTCCACATACTATGAAGTTACCACACAGCCTTTGCTGGACATATGATCTAAAGCCTTTGAGTGTGCTGTAATTCCACATACTATGAAGTTACCACACAGCCTTTGCTGAACATATGATCTAAAGCCTTTGAGTGTGCTGTAATTCCACATACTATGAAGTTACCACACAGCCTTTGCTGGACATATGATCTAAAGCCTTTGAGTGTGCTGTAATTCCACATACTATGAAGTTACCACACAGCCTTTGCTGGACATATGATCTAAAGCCTTTGAGTGTGCTGTAATTCCACATACTATGAAGTTACCACACAGCCTTTGCTGGACATATGATCTAAAGCCTTTGAGTGTGCTGTAATTCCACATACTATGAAGTTACCACACCGCCTTTGCTGGACATATGATCTAAAGCCTTTGAGTGTGCTGTAATTCCACATACTATGAAGTTACCACACAGCCTTTGCTGGACATATGATCTAAAGCCTTTGAGTGTGCTGTAATTCCACATACTATGAAGTTACCACACAGCCTTTGCTGGACATATGATCTAAAGCCTTTGAGTGTGCTGTAATTCCACATACTATGAAGTTACCACACAGCCTTTGCTGGACATACGATCTAAAGCCTTTGAGTGTGCTGTAATTCCACATACTATGAAGTTACCACACAGCCTTTGCTGGACATATGATCTAAAGCCTTTGAGTGTGCTGTAATTCCACATACTATGAAGTTACCACACAGCCTTTGCTGGACATATGATCTAAAGCCTTTGAGTGTGCTGTAATTCCACATACTATGAAGTTACCACACAGCCTTTGCTGGACATATGATCTAAAGCCTTTGAGTGTGCTGTAATTCCACATACTATGAAGTTACCACACAGCCTTTGCTGGACATATGATCTAAAGCCTTTGAGTGTGCTGTAATTCCACATACTATGAAGTTACCACACAGCCTTTGCTGGACATATGATCTAAAGCCTTTGAGTGTGCTGTAATTCCACATACTATGAAGTTACCACACAGCCTTTGCTGGACATATGATCTAAAGCCTTTGAGTGTGCTGTAATTCCACATACTATGAAGTTACCACACAGCCTTTGCTGGACATATGATCTAAAGCCTTTGAGTGTGCTGTAATTCCACATACTATGAAGTTACCACACAGCCTTTGCTGGACATATGATCTAAAGCCTTTGAGTGTGCTGTAATTCCACATACTATGAAGTTACCACACAGCCTTTGCTGGACATATGATCTAAAGCCTTTGAGTGTGCTGTAATTCCACATACTATGAAGTTACCACACAGCCTTTGCTGGACATATGATCTAAAGCCTTTGAGTGTGCTGTAATTCCACATACTATGAAGTTACCACACAGCCTTTGCTGGACATATGATCTAAAGCCTTTGAGTGTGCTGTAATTCCACATACTATGAAGTTACCACACAGCCTTTGCTGGACATATGATCTAAAGCCTTTGAGTGTGCTGTAATTCCACATACTATGAAGTTACCACACCGCCTTTGCTGGACATATGATCTAAAGCCTTTGAGTGTGCTGTAATTCCACATACTATGAAGTTACCACACAGCCTTTGCTGGACATATGATCTAAAGCCTTTGAGTGTGCTGTAATTCCACATACTATGAAGTTACCACACAGCCTTTGCTGGACATATGATCTAAAGCCTTTGAGTGTGCTGTAATTCCACATACTATGAAGTTACCACACAGCCTTTGCTGGACATATGATCTAAAGCCTTTGAGTGTGCTGTAATTCCACATACTATGAAGTTACCACACAGCCTTTGCTGGACATATGATCTAAAGCCTTTGAGTGTGCTGTAATTCCACATACTATGAAGTTACCACACAGCCTTTGCTGGACATATGATCTAAAGCCTTTGAGTGTGCTGTAATTCCACATACTATGAAGTTACCACACAGCCTTTGCTGGACATATGATCTAAAGCCTTTGAGTGTGCTGTAATTCCACATACTATGAAGTTACCACACAGCCTTTGCTGGACATATGATCTAAAGCCTTTGAGTGTGCTGTAATTCCACATACTATGAAGTTACCACACAGCCTTTGCTGGACATATGATCTAAAGCCTTTGAGTGTGCTGTAATTCCACATACTATGAAGTTACCACACAGCCTTTGCTGGACATATGATCTAAAGCCTTTGAGTGTGCTGTAATTCCACATACTATGAAGTTACCACACAGCCTTTGCTGGACATATGATCTAAAGCCTTTGAGTGTGCTGTAATTCCACATACTATGAAGTTACCACACAGCCTTTGCTGGACATATGATCTAAAGCCTTTGAGTGTGCTGTAATTCCACATACTATGAAGTTACCACACAGCCTTTGCTGGACATATGATCTAAAGCCTTTGAGTGTGCTGTAATTCCACATACTATGAAGTTACCACACAGCCTTTGCTGAACATATGATCTAAAGCCTTTGAGTGTGCTGTAATTCCACATACTATGAAGTTACCACACAGCCTTTGCTGGACATATGATCTAAAGCCTTTGAGTGTGCTGTAATTCCACATACTATGAAGTTACCACACAGCCTTTGCTGGACATATGATCTAAAGCCTTTGAGTGTGCTGTAATTCCACATACTATGAAGTTACCACACAGCCTTTGCTGGACATATGATCTAAAGCCTTTGAGTGTGCTGTAATTCCACATACTATGAAGTTACCACACAGCCTTTGCTGGACATATGATCTAAAGCCTTTGAGTGTGCTGTAATTCCACATACTATGAAGTTACCACACAGCCTTTGCTGGACATATGATCTAAAGCCTTTGAGTGTGCTGTAATTCCACATACTATGAAGTTACCACACAGCCTTTGCTGGACATATGATCTAAAGCCTTTGAGTGTGCTGTAATTCCACATACTATGAAGTTACCACACAGCCTTTGCTGGACATATGATCTAAAGCCTTTGAGTGTGCTGTAATTCCACATACTATGAAGTTACCACACAGCCTTTGCTGGACATATGATCTAAAGCCTTTGAGTGTGCTGTAATTCCACATACTATGAAGTTACCACACAGCCTTTGCTGGACATATGATCTAAAGCCTTTGAGTGTGCTGTAATTCCACATACTATGAAGTTACCACACAGCCTTTGCTGGACATATGATCTAAAGCCTTTGAGTGTGCTGTAATTCCACATACTATGAAGTTACCACACAGCCTTTGCTGGACATATGATCTAAAGCCTTTGAGTGTGCTGTAATTCCACATACTATGAAGTTACCACACAGCCTTTGCTGGACATATGATCTAAAGCCTTTGAGTGTGCTGTAATTCCACATACTATGAAGTTACCACACAGCCTTTGCTGGACATATGATCTAAAGCCTTTGAGTGTGCTGTAATTCCACATACTATGAAGTTACCACACAGCCTTTGCTGGACATATGATCTAAAGCCTTTGAGTGTGCTGTAATTCCACATACTATGAAGTTACCACACAGCCTTTGCTGGACATATGATCTAAAGCCTTTGAGTGTGCTGTAATTCCACATACTATGAAGTTACCACACAGCCTTTGCTGGACATATGATCTAAAGCCTTTGAGTGTGCTGTAATTCCACATACTATGAAGTTACCACACAGCCTTTGCTGGACATATGATCTAAAGCCTTTGAGTGTGCTGTAATTCCACATACTATGAAGTTACCACACAGCCTTTGCTGGACATATGATCTAAAGCCTTTGAGTGTGCTGTAATTCCACATACTATGAAGTTACCACACAGCCTTTGCTGGACATATGATCTAAAGCCTTTGAGTGTGCTGTAATTCCACATACTATGAAGTTACCACACAGCCTTTGCTGGACATATGATCTAAAGCCTTTGAGTGTGCTGTAATTCCACATACTATGAAGTTACCACACAGCCTTTGCTGAACATATGATCTAAAGCCTTTGAGTGTGCTGTAATTCCACATACTATGAAGTTACCACACAGCCTTTGCTGAACATATGATCTAAAGCCTTTGAGTGTGCTGTAATTCCACATACTATGAAGTTACCACACAGCCTTTGCTGGACATATGATCTAAAGCCTTTGAGTGTGCTGTAATTCCACATACTATGAAGTTACCACACAGCCTTTGCTGGACATATGATCTAAAGCCTTTGAGTGTGCTGTAATTCCACATACTATGAAGTTACCACACAGCCTTTGCTGGACATATGATCTAAAGCCTTTGAGTGTGCTGTAATTCCACATACTATGAAGTTACCACACAGCCTTTGCTGGACATATGATCTAAAGCCTTTGAGTGTGCTGTAATTCCACATACTATGAAGTTACCACACAGCCTTTGCTGGACATATGATCTAAAGCCTTTGAGTGTGCTGTAATTCCACATACTATGAAGTTACCACACAGCCTTTGCTGGACATATGATCTAAAGCCTTTGAGTGTGCTGTAATTCCACATACTATGAAGTTACCACACAGCCTTTGCTGGACATATGATCTAAAGCCTTTGAGTGTGCTGTAATTCCACATACTATGAAGTTACCACACAGCCTTTGCTGGACATATGATCTAAAGCCTTTGAGTGTGCTGTAATTCCACATACTATGAAGTTACCACACAGCCTTTGCTGGACATATGATCTAAAGCCTTTGAGTGTGCTGTAATTCCACATACTATGAAGTTACCACACAGCCTTTGCTGGACATATGATCTAAAGCCTTTGAGTGTGCTGTAATTCCACATACTATGAAGTTACCACACAGCCTTTGCTGGACATATGATCTAAAGCCTTTGAGTGTGCTGTAATTCCACATACTATGAAGTTACCACACAGCCTTTGCTGGACATATGATCTAAAGCCTTTGAGTGTGCTGTAATTCCACATACTATGAAGTTACCACACAGCCTTTGCTGGACATATGATCTAAAGCCTTTGAGTGTGCTGTAATTCCACATACTATGAAGTTACCACACAGCCTTTGCTGGACATATGATCTAAAGCCTTTGAGTGTGCTGTAATTCCACATACTATGAAGTTACCACACAGCCTTTGCTGGACATATGATCTAAAGCCTTTGAGTGTGCTGTAATTCCACATACTATGAAGTTACCACACAGCCTTTGCTGGACATATGATCTAAAGCCTTTGAGTGTGCTGTAATTCCACATACTATGAAGTTACCACACAGCCTTTGCTGGACATATGATCTAAAGCCTTTGAGTGTGCTGTAATTCCACATACTATGAAGTTACCACACAGCCTTTGCTGGACATATGATCTAAAGCCTTTGAGTGTGCTGTAATTCCACATACTATGAAGTTACCACACAGCCTTTGCTGGACATATGATCTAAAGCCTTTGAGTGTGCTGTAATTCCACATACTATGAAGTTACCACACAGCCTTTGCTGGACATATGATCTAAAGCCTTTGAGTGTGCTGTAATTCCACATACTATGAAGTTACCACACAGCCTTTGCTGGACATATGATCTAAAGCCTTTGAGTGTGCTGTAATTCCACATACTATGAAGTTACCACACAGCCTTTGCTGGACATATGATCTAAAGCCTTTGAGTGTGCTGTAATTCCACATACTATGAAGTTACCACACAGCCTTTGCTGGACATATGATCTAAAGCCTTTGAGTGTGCTGTAATTCCACATACTATGAAGTTACCACACAGCCTTTGCTGGACATATGATCTAAAGCCTTTGAGTGTGCTGTAATTCCACATACTATGAAGTTACCACACAGCCTTTGCTGGACATATGATCTAAAGCCTTTGAGTGTGCTGTAATTCCACATACTATGAAGTTACCACACAGCCTTTGCTGGACATACGATCTAAAGCCTTTGAGTGTGCTGTAATTCCACATACTATGAAGTTACCACACCGCCTTTGCTGGACATATGATCTAAAGCCTTTGAGTGTGCTGTAATTCCACATACTATGAAGTTACCACACAGCCTTTGCTGGACATATGATCTAAAGCCTTTGAGTGTGCTGTAATTCCACATACTATGAAGTTACCACACAGCCTTTGCTGGACATATGATCTAAAGCCTTTGAGTGTGCTGTAATTCCACATACTATGAAGTTACCACACAGCCTTTGCTGGACATATGATCTAAAGCCTTTGAGTGTGCTGTAATTCCACATACTATGAAGTTACCACACAGCCTTTGCTGGACATATGATCTAAAGCCTTTGAGTGTGCTGTAATTCCACATACTATGAAGTTACCACACAGCCTTTGCTGGACATATGATCTAAAGCCTTTGAGTGTGCTGTAATTCCACATACTATGAAGTTACCACACAGCCTTTGCTGGACATATGATCTAAAGCCTTTGAGTGTGCTGTAATTCCACATACTATGAAGTTACCACACAGCCTTTGCTGGACATATGATCTAAAGCCTTTGAGTGTGCTGTAATTCCACATACTATGAAGTTACCACACAGCCTTTGCTGGACATATGATCTAAAGCCTTTGAGTGTGCTGTAATTCCACATACTATGAAGTTACCACACAGCCTTTGCTGGACATATGATCTAAAGCCTTTGAGTGTGCTGTAATTCCACATACTATGAAGTTACCACACCGCCTTTGCTGGACATATGATCTAAAGCCTTTGAGTGTGCTGTAATTCCACATACTATGAAGTTACCACACCGCCTTTGCTGGACATATGATCTAAAGCCTTTGAGTGTGCTGTAATTCCACATACTATGAAGTTACCACACAGCCTTTGCTGGACATATGATCTAAAGCCTTTGAGTGTGCTGTAATTCCACATACTATGAAGTTACCACACAGCCTTTGCTGGACATATGATCTAAAGCCTTTGAGTGTGCTGTAATTCCACATACTATGAAGTTACCACACAGCCTTTGCTGGACATATGATCTAAAGCCTTTGAGTGTGCTGTAATTCCACATACTATGAAGTTACCACACAGCCTTTGCTGGACATATGATCTAAAGCCTTTGAGTGTGCTGTAATTCCACATACTATGAAGTTACCACACAGCCTTTGCTGGACATATGATCTAAAGCCTTTGAGTGTGCTGTAATTCCACATACTATGAAGTTACCACACAGCCTTTGCTGGACATATGATCTAAAGCCTTTGAGTGTGCTGTAATTCCACATACTATGAAGTTACCACACAGCCTTTGCTGGACATATGATCTAAAGCCTTTGAGTGTGCTGTAATTCCACATACTATGAAGTTACCACACAGCCTTTGCTGGACATATGATCTAAAGCCTTTGAGTGTGCTGTAATTCCACATACTATGAAGTTACCACACAGCCTTTGCTGGACATATGATCTAAAGCCTTTGAGTGTGCTGTAATTCCACATACTATGAAGTTACCACACAGCCTTTGCTGGACATATGATCTAAAGCCTTTGAGTGTGCTGTAATTCCACATACTATGAAGTTACCACACAGCCTTTGCTGGACATATGATCTAAAGCCTTTGAGTGTGCTGTAATTCCACATACTATGAAGTTACCACACAGCCTTTGCTGGACATATGATCTAAAGCCTTTGAGTGTGCTGTAATTCCACATACTATGAAGTTACCACACAGCCTTTGCTGAACATATGATCTAAAGCCTTTGAGTGTGCTGTAATTCCACATACTATGAAGTTACCACACAGCCTTTGCTGGACATATGATCTAAAGCCTTTGAGTGTGCTGTAATTCCACATACTATGAAGTTACCACACAGCCTTTGCTGGACATATGATCTAAAGCCTTTGAGTGTGCTGTAATTCCACATACTATGAAGTTACCACACCGCCTTTGCTGGACATATGATCTAAAGCCTTTGAGTGTGCTGTAATTCCACATACTATGAAGTTACCACACAGCCTTTGCTGGACATATGATCTAAAGCCTTTGAGTGTGCTGTAATTCCACATACTATGAAGTTACCACACAGCCTTTGCTGGACATATGATCTAAAGCCTTTGAGTGTGCTGTAATTCCACATACTATGAAGTTACCACACAGCCTTTGCTGGACATACGATCTAAAGCCTTTGAGTGTGCTGTAATTCCACATACTATGAAGTTACCACACAGCCTTTGCTGGACATATGATCTAAAGCCTTTGAGTGTGCTGTAATTCCACATACTATGAAGTTACCACACAGCCTTTGCTGGACATATGATCTAAAGCCTTTGAGTGTGCTGTAATTCCACATACTATGAAGTTACCACACAGCCTTTGCTGGACATATGATCTAAAGCCTTTGAGTGTGCTGTAATTCCACATACTATGAAGTTACCACACAGCCTTTGCTGGACATATGATCTAAAGCCTTTGAGTGTGCTGTAATTCCACATACTATGAAGTTACCACACAGCCTTTGCTGGACATATGATCTAAAGCCTTTGAGTGTGCTGTAATTCCACATACTATGAAGTTACCACACAGCCTTTGCTGGACATATGATCTAAAGCCTTTGAGTGTGCTGTAATTCCACATACTATGAAGTTACCACACAGCCTTTGCTGGACATATGATCTAAAGCCTTTGAGTGTGCTGTAATTCCACATACTATGAAGTTACCACACAGCCTTTGCTGGACATATGATCTAAAGCCTTTGAGTGTGCTGTAATTCCACATACTATGAAGTTACCACACAGCCTTTGCTGGACATATGATCTAAAGCCTTTGAGTGTGCTGTAATTCCACATACTATGAAGTTACCACACAGCCTTTGCTGGACATATGATCTAAAGCCTTTGAGTGTGCTGTAATTCCACATACTATGAAGTTACCACACAGCCTTTGCTGGACATATGATCTAAAGCCTTTGAGTGTGCTGTAATTCCACATACTATGAAGTTACCACACAGCCTTTGCTGGACATATGATCTAAAGCCTTTGAGTGTGCTGTAATTCCACATACTATGAAGTTACCACACAGCCTTTGCTGGACATATGATCTAAAGCCTTTGAGTGTGCTGTAATTCCACATACTATGAAGTTACCACACAGCCTTTGCTGGACATATGATCTAAAGCCTTTGAGTGTGCTGTAATTCCACATACTATGAAGTTACCACACAGCCTTTGCTGGACATATGATCTAAAGCCTTTGAGTGTGCTGTAATTCCACATACTATGAAGTTACCACACAGCCTTTGCTGGACATATGATCTAAAGCCTTTGAGTGTGCTGTAATTCCACATACTATGAAGTTACCACACAGCCTTTGCTGGACATATGATCTAAAGCCTTTGAGTGTGCTGTAATTCCACATACTATGAAGTTACCACACAGCCTTTGCTGGACATATGATCTAAAGCCTTTGAGTGTGCTGTAATTCCACATACTATGAAGTTACCACACAGCCTTTGCTGGACATATGATCTAAAGCCTTTGAGTGTGCTGTAATTCCACATACTATGAAGTTACCACACAGCCTTTGCTGAACATATGATCTAAAGCCTTTGAGTGTGCTGTAATTCCACATACTATGAAGTTACCACACAGCCTTTGCTGGACATACGATCTAAAGCCTTTGAGTGTGCTGTAATTCCACATACTATGAAGTTACCACACAGCCTTTGCTGGACATATGATCTAAAGCCTTTGAGTGTGCTGTAATTCCACATACTATGAAGTTACCACACAGCCTTTGCTGGACATATGATCTAAAGCCTTTGAGTGTGCTGTAATTCCACATACTATGAAGTTACCACACAGCCTTTGCTGGACATATGATCTAAAGCCTTTGAGTGTGCTGTAATTCCACATACTATGAAGTTACCACACAGCCTTTGCTGGACATATGATCTAAAGCCTTTGAGTGTGCTGTAATTCCACATACTATGAAGTTACCACACAGCCTTTGCTGGACATATGATCTAAAGCCTTTGAGTGTGCTGTAATTCCACATACTATGAAGTTACCACACAGCCTTTGCTGGACATATGATCTAAAGCCTTTGAGTGTGCTGTAATTCCACATACTATGAAGTTACCACACAGCCTTTGCTGGACATATGATCTAAAGCCTTTGAGTGTGCTGTAATTCCACATACTATGAAGTTACCACACAGCCTTTGCTGGACATATGATCTAAAGCCTTTGAGTGTGCTGTAATTCCACATACTATGAAGTTACCACACAGCCTTTGCTGGACATATGATCTAAAGCCTTTGAGTGTGCTGTAATTCCACATACTATGAAGTTACCACACAGCCTTTGCTGGACATATGATCTAAAGCCTTTGAGTGTGCTGTAATTCCACATACTATGAAGTTACCACACAGCCTTTGCTGGACATATGATCTAAAGCCTTTGAGTTGTAACATCGTCGTGTCGT
>CM067370.1:34834856-34936774 GCA_034401795.1 Chaetoderma sp. LZ-2023a | reverse complement strand
GCATGACACGTGTGTTATTATGCTGTGTCCTGTCTGATTGTGCTATGTGTCCAGTCCACGCCCATTCTGTGGTTGCATGCTAAACCCGCTATCTCTCGATCACCAGGAATATATTCGGATATTTTAACTCACAGATCGAGGTGTTTTACTCTTCAGTATCTTCAACACAACATTATGTGTACCATTCCCTAATACAGAATTTCTATCCTCCTCCAGACACGTTAATACAATTAGCATTTCTGTTCGCTTAGTTGCTAATTATTGCACACGTGACTGCTCTATCCAAATGAGAGCTGTTGTTGATACAAGGCGCGAGAGGATTGACTTTAGACATTGGAGTGTGTAGGCGGAATGCCATGTACTCAGAGAACCCTGTGCTTAGATCAATATGAATATCAAACAGAAACGATGATTTATTCAAGAACTAAATCTGTTCTGTCTATCTTTACAATCACGTTACTGATCATCATTCGGTGCTGGCAGAACTTTCAGCACGTCTACGCCAGCAGCTACTCTGACAACGCATGGTAGGGCCTACTGGGCCAAACACCGGGCCAATAACAGGCCATATTGGCCCGGTATTGGTCGGTCCAGCACAGGTCCTGGGTGTATACTAACATGTAAAGATATTCCATACTAACACGATTAGACACCAATTCCCAGACCGTATTTCTACTTAGCGGTGATGCTAAGATATACCACCATCCCGTCAAAGGCAGAAATGTTGCCCAAGATCAATCGCCAACAAGAGATTGGCCTAATGTTGCTCGATACCCTAATCGAAAGATTCTTTGGGTAATAGCCAACATAACGCGTTGTCTACACTGCATTAAACGGATTTACAGGAAGATCGGAACATTGTTCAATGGCGAGACATTTTAGGACAGACATACTCGTAACAAGACAAACTGTAGGCCCCTCATTTGTCGCGATCCACGACTTCAGCGTGAACGTAACAATCGCTTCTAATAATGTATGCTAACTGCGGAAAACAGAATCCAGAACCACCACCCCAACCCCCCCCCCCCCCCCCCCAGCAATCATTGTTTCTTTGGCTCAACGTAAGATTTATTCGTTGGCCCAACGTAGTTTTGCTCGTTGGCCTTACGCTGGCCAAACGCGTGGGTTTGGTGGTCCAACGTCGGCTTTACGTGTGGATGATTCATAGAAAATTATTTACGTTAGGTCAACGTTGTATTTACGTTGGCTGGCTGATAGTAAGTTAGTTACGTTGGCCGAACATTGTATCTACGTGTGAAAAACTACGTGATACGCTGGGCCAATGTAATCCCAACGAGCAAAACTACGTTGGCCACCGAATAAACATACGTTGGCCCACGTTGGGCCTACATAGCATTGTTTACAGGATAATATATGATATCGGGATGCTAATGGAGGGATGCTATCTGTCACCGATATCCTAGTCAAAATATATGACATATTCGCTGACCTCACAATCAAATGACGTCGGTCCGACACGAAGGGGACACGAGGGGACACAGGTCCAACAGTACCCATATAAATTGCATGTCTTCGGCGAATCTACAAGTGAAGAACGATTCTGGTGATTGCCTTGAAACTAATGTGACTGCGTGCTGTTGCTGTCATGCTGTTGCTGTCATGTGCAGTAACAGCTCCCAGTCAAATTAGTTTCAAAACATCCAAAATCTTACCTATATAGTTATCTCCAAATTGAGATTCTAGAGACTCAGGATTCAAAGTGTTAAAATAGATTCAAAGGCGGGTACACAGTGGGCGGTGCTCAGCGAGAAATGGGGCGGGTCATAGCTAGAAATGAGCAGGCATAGCTAGAAATGGATCCTTTAATTAATTTAGCAAGACCTGCTCGCTAATGGAAGAATCCAGTTTATAGGTCAATTATATGACGTCATAACTAACTACGTTACATTTGCCCTGTAGGGTGAGGCTTAGAATACACCTTCCGTATCCTCTGCGTGTCGTAAGAGGCGACTAAAGGAGGGTAAGGGTGAGGTAATCCTGACAGAAACCCTCGAGTGCTGAAGACGGAGGTTCCAGGCCCCACGGCGCACTCTAATAAACCATGGATCCACGCACTTAACGCTTATGATCATGTCGATAGTCACTTACAGGACTGGCGGTATGATCAGCGAACGAAAAGAAGAAGAAGAACTACGTTGCATGTAGACTGACGTCATAATCAATTACATCAAGAATGACGTGAATTAGTCCGTCACAAACGCTAATAGTCCGTCAAGTTGTACGAATTGTATGTCTTTGCTATTTAATAAATATTCTGCTGAGTATTTTAAAACTAGTTTGACAGCTTACCTGTATAGTTTTCTTGAAATTAAGATTCAGAGGAGGGAGGGAAGGAGAGAGAGAGAGAGAGAGAGAGAGAGAGAGAGAGAGAGAGAGAGAGAGAGAGAGAGAGAGAGAGAGAGAGGAGAGAGAGAGAGGAAGGAGAGAGAATGAGAGGAAGGGAGGGAGGGAGAGTGAGAGGGGGAGGGGGGAGGGGGAGAGTGAGAGTGAGGTGAGAGAGAGAGAGAGAGGAGAGAGAGAGAGAGAGAGAGAGAGAGAGAGAGAGAGAGAGAGAGGGGAAGGGAGGGAGGGAGAGTGAGAGGTGGAGGGGGAGAGTGAGAAAGAGAGGAGAGAGAGAGAGAGAGAGAGAGAGAGAGAGAGAGAGAGAGAGAGAGAGAGAGAGGAGGAAAGGAGGGAGGGACGGAGGGAGGGACGGATGGAGGGAGGGGAGAGCAGAGGGAGGGAGGGAGGGGGGAGGGAGGGAGGGAGGGAGGGAGGGAGAGCACGCATGGATTGATCGATCCCAAAACGGACAAAGCGTGGGTGGAGCTTAGCTAGAGATGGTTGGGGCACAGCTAAAGCTGTATTAGTCCACTGATCATCGCAAATTTTTGCCAAATACCCAATGGAGTCAAGGACTCCTATCAATTAATTACTCATTAATAAGTATATGGAATCAGAAAATCTGGAGAATAATGTTAGTGAATACCGGTGTCATTGGTCTGAAGCACTTCCTGGGTCATTTCCAAATAGAGCTGGATATGATTGATGAATCCCAAATCACTTCTGATATGTGCATTGGAATTGAAGGTCATGTTGGATTGGAATTGATAGTGTGACGCAAAGTACTGGTTTATGCTGTTCCATTTTATCAAGCCTCCTAAGGTTGTATGATTTGCGAACTCATCGAGGCAGCTGAAACCCTAATGCACGAATTTCAAGACGTCATCTCTTATCCGCCCATATTACAGATGGAAATACAAGACGAGCCATGCATTCCGAATCGAGCAATAACGTCGAGTGGAGAGGATGTTTTCTGAAAGCTAGACCAAGATCGATATAAAGAGGATTTACTGAGGAAAGCCGCTGCTAACGATATTCTGTCCAGAGTCATAATTACATCTTTGAGAATTCCAGACCGATGAATTTGATAACACATGGACGTCCTCCATACATACTTATAACTGACTTGGAATGTCAAACTCGTGGTGTAATTATGCATTATTCATTCTAATACAACGCGGTGTCCAATTATGACTTATGAATTAAATTATTACATCTGATATTCACATGCAAGGTTTCTAGATCTGATGCAAAATTGACGCCAGAATTGAAATAGATCTACATTTGAAGAGACAAAAATGAACTGAAATCGGAGTATTCTGTGAAGAATTTAGAATTGAAATGACCGAACTGAGATTTAAATTGACTTTGCAAAGGTCGAACAGATTACTGCCATGACAGCAACACATGCCACTATAGACTAACATAAAATCAGCCATTGTCCATACGGTATGAATCTAGACATATTCTAACATGCACATATTTTATCAACAACGAACCGTAGTTGTAGAAAATGTAATCTTAGTTTAGATTTTCGTTTACACAATTGGGAGTTTAATTCCAGTGAAATAGAATTTTCAATTATTAAACGTCTGTACCACAAATGTTGCCCACCTCTAACCAGGGGTCACTTGTAGAGAAATGTCAATATCAATGAAAAGCATGAGAGCTGATGGATATGGCTGACCATAAAGACGGTATGTCAGATGCGGATAAAAAGGAATTTATTATACACGCTGGAGCAATCGCACCTCATAACGCGATCACGGCAATAATACAATTTTTGTTTTATTAGCAAAATCTGTGTATGCGCCTGAGGGAAAGATCAATATATAAACTGGCACGGTGCACTTGTACACTAATTATAGCTATCCATAGCAGTATAATCCTGAGTGGGAATGTAATGTATAAAGCGCGGCCTTATTATCGAGGGCTGTGCTGGTGATCGAGGTATTTGTAAAGCAATCTATGAATAAGCTCACCCAGGTAATTTGTAACATCATATTCCCATAGCACCGGTGTAGACACGTTTTAGGTCATAGTGGTGAAGTGCTTACGTATTAAATAATGCATTGACATAGATTATGATATTTACTAATCCGTTACGTCAAAGCCGATACACTGTTCACTGTTCACAGGTAGCAAGAAGCGTCAGTAACTTACCTTCAGAATATCTAACCAAGCACTATTCGACAGTCAGATCATTTGTCTTATGCCAGTGCGCCTTGTAGGATTTGACAGATCTGCACGCTAAACTGTAAATTCACTAGTTGTAAACATATCCGACGAACACACGGTTCTTCATCTATCAAAGTCACCAGACCATAAACCACGCTAAATTACGTCGAGAACCCAATGCCATACTTCCTCAGATCAACGAGTCACTGAAATAAATTACCACCCCACAAACAGACACTTTGCTAGATGGCATCACACCCACAAAAGATTGTTGAAAAATGCGTAGGAAGAGGGCTCTGAGAGTTGTTAGTCCACCACCACTGCTTTCTCTGCATAAGACAGAATGCAACTTCATCGGAATACATTCACGATTCGGACGTGGACTGGAACTATTATACCCTTTTTCATGCGATGCCAGGCCACTAATCGAAACAACTGGCGTTGAGAAGACACTTAAGATCCAGAGTAACTGTCATGCATCTGGAACTGACAGCCTTAGCAATGAACAGAAAGTACGCAGATGACAGCATCTTCAAACCAATCACAGAGATAATGTAAAAAATAATGCCTTCATGCAACACCTCCACATTTACATGGTTCGCCAATATGCTCTTATCGTGCTGCCCAAAACCAAGAAACCACCTGGACCACCCGTAACCATGCAACCTGCCGTTCTCAACACCATTCGGATAATCCTGTCTAATATGACTTAGCTTGATGCTACCAGAGGGCCTTTAAGCAAGGATATAGTTGCGCAGACATTATCTTGGCGCAGCGAATTCTCGTGTGAGTGGCCATGTACAAACACCGGGAATTTCACAAGATGGTCTTTGACATATCTCACGCCTGAAAGTATGAAAACAATGTGCATTCTGCAAGTTTCGAAAGCTACCTAACCACAGACCTCTCATCCGAGTGGGAACATTTTAGAAGACCAAATCCCTCAGTATCAATACACTGGGCATTACACTAGAGATGGAGTATGCAGACAACGTATGCTTCATAGACGAGGAAAAGATGTTTCTCGGTGACGTTCTCCAGATTGCTGCAGAACAGGGCAAGAATGAAGATCTCTTCATGAACTAATCTAAGACAAAATTTACCTATGTACATCTATCAGTTACATGCGAAGCCGGTCATAAATCCGTGCCGTTGTGCGGCGACGCAGAATGGAGGAAGAGCCAAATCATCTGCTGACCTCTCTGTAGCTCATTCGACATTACTGCACAGGAAACATAGCTTCCCCACGCTTTTGTTAGCTCAATCGACGTCTTAAGGATCCCTCTGGCCAAAAATATGCTTGAACGACGTGGCACATGTATCACGGAGGCTGATGTGCACATTAGAATACACTGTTTGTAACCTATATGAGTAGCGTGCGACCTTTTTACACTAGTGGGAGATACACGTGTTCGATTCGATTTGAAACGTGAATTCTGTTGAAGGGTCGGATTATACAAATTGGCAGTGGCAGACCAGATTCAAAGTTATATAGTCTTGCAATAATTTTGTGTATCTCTGTTTCAAGCTCCTCGTCAATGTCTTCACCTAAACCAATATGGATAATGTCCCTTCTGTTGTCAAATGATCAGTCCGTTAAATCTCAAACTCGATCACATCATCAAAGTTATCATCTTCCATGGAATCATAAAGGAACTTAGCTACCAGTCGCTGGACCCAGGTGTGTGCACTCCATCAATACACTGGAACGGTCAAAGGTCAAAACGTATTTCGTCCAGATTTGATATAGCCTGATCACTTCTTCTGGCAGATAGCAACCAACATAATCAGTGGCTTGGTTCGACTCGCCTTCCATATAATGTGTGCCTCCTCAACTGTAAATGAATAGCCTCTTTGGAAGTTTTTTACTTTATGCCCTCTTCATAAGCAGCACCTCTCCAGCCAATGCCTATTTATTACACAAACAGATACGCCATTTCCAAAGTCGAGGGAGGGGGGTGTCTTAAAAGATATCACCTTCTATGTAATTTCTTCTATAGCCTTAAATCTGTGAAAAAGTGAAAAATAACTCCAAGCATATGGTTCATGGAACCAGTGATCCACCTCTTTATAAGGCCAGCCTGATGTCACCAAAGCATTACGCGAATCACCGGATTGACTCAATGATAAACTCCACATATTCTTTGTTTCGAAGTCATCTCTCAAAGGGAGCACTTGTTTTTCCCTTTATTTAACTATCTTAGTTGCGATTCACAACTAGTATACGTTCGTTTGTCAGTTTGTTAGTGTGTCTGCCTGTCGGCCTCTCTTTCAATTTCTTTTACATTTTGGACACGCTGCCCAAATCGCAACTATGACGTGTCATACTTGTTTTTATTTTCAGTCACCATATCTTTCATGCCATGACCTCGGACATGTACTACTTAGGGAGATTTGTGTGACCAGTTTTATTGCCTGTGGTGCTTTTCTCTATTCATTACTATCCCAGTGAATGTCCAACAACCAGGTCGGCGTGAATGTTAATTCTAATTAGAAGTTATTGGTTTAGTTGGTCTATATGGAATCTCTAGTGATTA
Source organism: Chaetoderma sp. LZ-2023a (assembly GCA_034401795.1). NCBI lineage: Eukaryota > Metazoa > Mollusca > Caudofoveata > Chaetodermatida > Chaetodermatidae > Chaetoderma > Chaetoderma sp. LZ-2023a. Next base: position 34,929,716 of record CM067370.1, on the reverse strand, counting down.
GGCCTCGTTCAGTCGATATCTAGGCTGGTTTTATAATCACGCTATCACACCATTATGGCTAAGTTGCATAGATTTAACATTGACAAATTGAAGTATCTCTTCCGGGACTGGTCACTGGAACTCGAGAAATGAGAAGTTAACTTCGGTTGTCAAAACATAGTCTTTTAGCAATTTGTCTTATATGAGTCTATCACTGGTTATGGAGGCGTCATATTTCGGTTATTTTGTACTAGCTGGACAAGTAATGTCATTCAGTCCATCAACTCCTGATGACAGAACCGACCATTATCATTTCATTTTATCTCAGAACTTTGTTGCCATCTAGATAAAACGATTTTACAGTGAATTTGCTGCTGCAACAATACGGTAACAATCAAATTACTTTGGGCCCACTCGACCAGCCCGTACAAAGTAACTGACATATGATACTCCAGTTCTCAATCGTTTCTTTGAATATGTTAAATCCGCGTCACCAGCCTGAATTATGTCTTCTTGAATAAACCCGATTTATACAGTTCGTGCCAATGCAGACCCAAACTAATATATGAATGTGGCTGAAGGACAAAAGGATGTCCAACGTTTCTGAACAGAGATTGGTTGTTGGCTCAATCCAAGACATGGCATAGATCCTAGATTTTGCAGATATCTCTTAGTCGGCTTATCAGTTACGCTAGGAACATCAGTCTTCATAAACTGGTACTGCGACAGATGTTACGAATAGCGCTCGTGGTCAAAGAGATTGCTAACTTGTCTGACTCGGATCTCACCTATCTTCACATACACTAACTAGCATGGCGATTTATTGATACACTAACATGACTTACATGATGGGAGCCCATAAACTTGACATGGTCCTGTATGCTTTAAGACATAAAGTCATCTAACAGTTCTGGCCGCTATTACTAGTAAACTAAAAGAATAGCGGATCAGTCCTAATTACTGACGTGGCTTTGTCGTCTGGCAGTTCTCCTGTAGCTAAAAATTAAATCAGAATGGCACAATGTGGTCTCGAACCATCATGGTCTCATGTTCATAAGCAATGCCAATAGTTCACACAATTCTACCAGTCCGAGGCCTAGCAAATCAATTCATGTGACATGTACTGACTAAGGTGGTGCAGATGTACACTGAGATTAGAAGCGAATCCCAGCTCAGCCCATGAACAGTACTACCAACAAGTGACAATCTCGATAAACCTACCAAATAACTATTTGAGAAAAATCGCCAGTGTGAGAACATTCATTCATTGAATATCAGAAACGCTTGGTAATATCATTAATGTCAGTAAATGTGCTGCTACAGTGATAAGGTTACAGTCAAATAACTTGGTGGTTCACTTGATCTGCTGCTACAAAGTAGAGCCTAACTGAAATAGGTTTCCTACATTCTTGACTGCTTCTTTTAATAAAATCAGCTTCACCAGTAAAACCATTCTTTCTATATAGAGACACTTTCTAATGCGCGTGTTGATTCACGCACTCTACTAATCCACGCTTCAAAGGCTAGAACTAATTTAATAAATTGGTTAGGAGCCAAAGCGATGCCAAACCATTGCTTATGAACGATAGGCCTTTGGCCTTTATACATCCTCGACTCCGCAGATATCACTTAGGTAACTAAACCAGGAACATCGGTCCTCCTCATAAACCAATGCGGTACTATATGTAACGACTAGTGCTCCTTGACCAGAGTCAATAACAAATTACTCTCGTAATACGGTGGACCAGACTGAGATGGCTTACACCCATGTGTGTAAGGTACGGTGGACCAGACTGAGATGGCTTACACCCATGTTCATAGGCGCCAGTATAACAGTTTATTGACCAATTAACATGGCTTACATGACGAGAGGTCACTGACAAAGACACACTCCAGCCATGCCTCGGGACGTACATACCTACAGCGTTTGCAGCCACCGGCATCATCGAACCTAAAGAATAACAAACCAGTAGTAATAACTGCAGAGAGAAACAGCGGGCGGATCAGGTGGTTTGGCTTGTGGGTGAGAATTACTGAAGGATGGTACAATGTCCTCATTAAAATACCACGGTTTCATTGTATTAGCAAAGCCAAGAGTTCATAGCAGACCGGTGTCTTATCGGCTCGAAGACTAGCAAAGTAACCAATGTGACCTGCACAGGCTATGTCAACACAGATGTGACGGGAATGGAGATTAGAGACTGGAGAAAGGAGTCGTGTTAGTCTTAATGCGATAAAACATCAGATGTGATACCTTTGGTGGATTAACTGTATTTTATCTTGACAGGTTTTTGCACATAGAGCGTGTCAAAATAAATAAAGTCAATCTACAAAAGGTACCACCTCTGATATCTCTTTATCTGATATGATAGAAGAATCTGGAATCCAGAATCAGCCTGTCAGCAGTGCCGCCCGCAAACAATAATTATTGACAATTTCGATTAAACTACCTAATAATTATTTCAGTGATCTACTCATGGCTGGAGCACTCATTCATAGAATGATAAACTCTCCGATCTCTCCGAATTCCGTTCTTGAGATATGATCTTAATGGATGAATCCATTCTGTCACTCAAGGATATGACGTCATAATCAATTATGTCACATGTAGGCTGACGTCACAATCAAATACTTAATGCTTGACGTATCCGTCATTACTTTTTAAACGTATGTCAGTTGTACCAATTGTATGTCTTTACTATTTAATAAACATTATGTTGAATAGACAGCAACAAGACACAGTCAAATTAGTTTCAAAATGTTCAACGACTTACCTGTATAGTTTTCTGGAAATTGAGATCCAGCGAATTCAGGGTTCGATCGATCACAACACTGACCAAGCTTGGGAGGGGCGTAGTTAGAGATGGGCGGGGCATATAACAATTCCAACGGTAAGAAGATACAAAATTAGCAACCGACATCTAAGTTGTTCTAAGCAACTCTTCGCGCCAAAATGTTTCTGGAGTCAAACAGCTTATAACCTACAACTAATTAATCATAATAATTAACTAACTAAACTAATTGATATTACCGGTAACTGTAGAGAGACAGGTAAAAATTAATACTGGCTGATCTCTATACTGGTCTCCTCTCATTCTGCGACATTATATTAGTTTCTTGCTGATTATTTTGAATATTATGTGAATAACATTGTTACTGCTATAGGCAACAATAGCAATCAGTCAAATTTATTACAAACTGTCATTGTACAGGATTGGCTTTTAGACAATTTAACCCTTTCGTAGTGGTCGGCCAAAACCGGCCTCTATAATGCGGTTGAGAAATGTCTATTTGTAGGCCAAGGGAAGAATATTTTTGGTCAATTTACTGCTGGAATGTCTGGCCCGTAAATCGAGCCAGTCATTCCAGTGGCTCGTAAATCGAGCCAGTCATTCCAGTGGCTAGTAAATCGAGCCAGTCATTCCAGTGGCTCGTAAATCGAGCCAGTCATTCCAGTGGCTCGTAAATCGAGCCAGTCATTCCAGTGGCTCGTAAATCGAGCCAGTCATTCCAGTGGCTCGTAAATCGAGCCAGTCATTCCAGTGGCTCGTAAATCGAGCCAGTCATTCCAGTGGCTCGTAAATCGAGCCAGTCATTCCAGTGGCAATTTCGTCAAAAATAGTATTCTCTTGGCCTACAAATATACATTCAATAAGCAGATATTTTGATATTCTTAAACAAATTTGGCCATTAAAGGGTTAATCTAGCCTTCCTCGAATACTGAATATTCGATTCAATTGAAAGGTCAAAGATCAAAGTAGTGGTGGCGCTATAATTCTGAAGATTGGTTTCAACAACTCAAGTTCTCTTGTGGTATTATTCACGAGAGAATGCATACATGTTGGCTTTGAGTTGTAAAAGAGGGCGTGCGCGCATGCGTGAGTGAGTGCGTGTGTGCGTGCGTTCGTGAGTGCGTGTGTGCGTGGGCTACAACTTATCGTCACCCTGAAGAACTGGAAAAACTAGGATTTCACTTATCTATAAATAATAATTATTGAAAATTACTACATTTACTTACATACGATCTGATCAGCAATATATTTCCAGAATGCGTTGACATATCGTGATATATATTAATATAATTTTCACTAGATAATCACGGAAAATCTAAATACACTGAGAAGGTGGACTATTATCCTGTTGCAACCGAAACGGAGAGAGGATACAACCAGATGGAAGACAACAGACCGGTGGCCATTTGTAAGATGACGTCATAGAGATCAACAGGTTGTCGGAATATCGTTTTCAAAATGAACACCTAAAACAATGGTATATGAATCTGAATAAAGCTCACAGTAGATTCAGCAGTACAATGGCTAAGTTTGATCAGTTCCTGGTATATCTCCAGTTGGAAGTTCCGTGGATAGCTCCTTGGCCAATATTTCTGTTCCGTTGTCAATGGGCTTCTGCATATCGTCCAGCCACTCTCGTATCCGACGTTCTGTAACAAATCGGGGAGTTTTTCTAGAAGACACGAGGTTAGGATGTACTGCACGTTCATATATATGTTCTAATGACCGTTTATTGGGGAGGAGGTTGTCCGAAGCAATATCTTCAGTCAGTTCTGTGGCGGGAATATCGGAAGATGTCACTGGGGTAGTAACACAAATGTCATTCACCTCTTTTAAGAGATTATCTTCCGTGTGAACGTGATCGATTTGAGGGCATTGCGCATCTTTCAGGTCCGTCCAAGATTTGGTACTCCGAGAGATGTGTGGGCAATCATCATTTCCAGAACTTTCTGGAGTGGAAAAGAACCTACGTAACATCTTCCCTGTGTAACTGCCTGCTATGTTTGATTTCTGTGAGTTATACGTTCTCTCGGAGTCGTCAGATAATAGGCCTAGACTACGCGAGGTATACATACTCTCTAGAGATGTCGTGCTTCCCATCAGGGAAGACCCACGTAAGCTTAACAACGAGCATGAAGAGGGCTCAGTCCAACATGCATCAGCATTGGGCATATCAGAGGGTCGAATTGGTAATTCGATAGATCGTCTCGGTACACGAGGTGAACAAAACACGTCTAATTTACTCTCCAAGTCGTGTCCATTTTCGCTGGAGTTGTCATCAATGCGCTGACAGATAGCTATATTAGGTAGGCTGACTGCCGGAATTGTAGGTAGTTCTCCATGCAATCTTAATGGAGATTTACCAGCACACTTTAGACGCATATCTGTGTCATCCGTATCTGTATGACTGGTATCTACAAAGATCTGAGGAATACTGCCTCCAGCAACATTTGCTCTCTGCATGGCCTTGTCAAGTGTGTTTGGTAACCCGACATCACTATTGTTATTTTCACATCTGTTCTGCATTGTGTATCTTTACATCTATCTATGCACTAGCGTTTTCTAACAACAAACAATAATTCTTAATCTTCCTATATGAACGAAAATTTCGCTGCTCGCCTCATTTCGTCAGCTATGGGTATAACATTCATCCATCGCTGACCATGTTTGAAACGTTTAATAGCAAGTACCACAGAAAATCAATCGCACAAACTGTTTATCATATCAGCACTGGCTATAAGATGTATACAACAACACCACAGTCCAGTGAGTCCAATGCGGACTATAGATATATATTGATGATGGTAGAAAAACCTGCTTAATTCTACACTCTGATGTAACCGCAGGCGTCTCGCTTCTTACAGTCGTTCTCTTAGACAGTTAACATTATTCCTCTATAGGCTGATTGCATTGGAAAAGAGGAGAATGCGTGGGACTATAAAGCATGCGATTCAATACTAGGCTCCCTGGCGATGTTGGATTCAGAATCGATCTGCTGGACTGCTACTGCTGCTACTGCTGACGCTGAAACTCTGGTCACCATGGCTCTGGTGCGCGGCTCTTGTCATAAGCAGCGGCATACGGTACAGGGACAGGTTCTCGCACAATTCATGCTTAATCGTTGTCCTCGCGGCGCAATGTCCCGAGTAGCATCAAGCGAAATTATTCTTTCTTATCATGATCGGACTTTTTAAAGTGAATTAAGCGTTCGCTGCGGATACTTGTTTGCGATGGCGAATGCCAGATAGATAATAGGGCTGTTCAAGTCGATTGTTTGTGGAGGCTGTGGCAGAAGAAATGGAATGTTTAATGCATGTTAAAATAAACTAGTTTGATTATGTGAGTAACAGGAGCAGATATATTTAGAGTAGTAGCGCTGCAGAGAAAATGCACCTATTGCGGTGGGGGAGAGGATGGTGGGGGGTGGGGTGGGGGTCCCGGGTAAGATGTACCACCGTACTATTGTGAAAGTTAGATGCTGTGTGCTCTTTCATTCACGCCACGGATCGTGACACATAGCTATATCTCGGTTTGTGTAAATATCAGCTATACGATACATATATATATATATATATATATATATATATATATATATATATATATATATATATATATATACGTCATTCTTTACTACACCAGAAAAATGCTGATGAATACTTAAAAATTAATTTGATTACTATGTAGTGGATGTAGGTCAAAACGGGGAAACTTTCCAACAGCATTCGATACCGAATCTTGACATTTATAGGCCCAAAACGAAAAATCTTCAAAAATCGACTAAGCGTGCGCGCGTATGCGTTCCTGTGTACGTGTATGTTTGCATATGTATGTGCGCGTGCGCTTGCACGCGTATATGGATGTGGGTGGTTTGTAATTTCGCTCATTAACATCGTCACCGTTAGATTTTCCCGTAGGCTTATCTGAATTTAGACCAGCGATATATAATGCATTGTATGTGGTGAAGTCGTTCAAATGGTGATACACACGCCACCATTGAGATTCTCCTTTGGTGTGCCGTTGAAAAGAAAGCCACTTAAGAATCAAACAAGGCAGCTCTTTTCTCAAGATGATAAAGTAGCATAATATTTGGCCATAAAATGTGTACGGGTTGGTTGTTCTGAATTATCTGAGCAGTTCCTTCACTGTCGTTGACTATATATAGAAACAGGTTCCGTAAAATTTAACCATCTATCATTTCTGGGATTTTCTGAGGAAAGTACGCGTCGTATCTGAATGCCACTGTACAAACAACATACTAGTTTGAGGCCGGCTGCGTTATTTACGGATGTATGGAATTAGTAGAGGATTCGGTTTATTTGTGTTTGCAGTCTGTCCCATTATTTAGATGGACTACTAGCATTGGTCATCGCTTCTTCCCCAACACAGAAATTATTTTATATATGTCTCTATGTAGATGTTAGTGCACAACAACAGCTTTACCATACTAGGGTCACCATCTACATCTTCTATCGAAAGGGAAAGAACAAAGATCTCACGTTTGAAAAATGCTAATATGAACCAAACACAATATCATTTTAAAGTTGTAAACTAAGAAACACAGTTGGCCAAATACAGTGAAATGCCCCACGGCCATCTATCTGCATATTGGATTTTGTGTCAGAGTAAGGATCTATAGTTGGGGTGGGGGTGGGGGTGGGGATGGGGGAGGAGAACACCCATGCCACACAGCGTACTACCCGCCCCTCAGGATCCACCGCCATCAATATTTCTTTACTTATTAGCTTATGAGTAAAAGATCTGGACATGTTCCAAGAAAACATTGAGACGATCCTTATTTTCTAGGCATAAATCAAAACTGCATGCTCGTCATCAAAATCTACCATTTTTAAGGGATACAAACACTTGGAAAACTATTATTTTTATTATTAATAAACGCCGACTACAAATATTGTTTGTCTTTTCCCCTCTATTTCAGGCATGTTTTATGCAAATCAGTTGGATTATTATGTAACCATAGATTAAAAGATCACCCACCGATTTTGGTCGTTGCTTAAATTCTGATAAATGCAATTGCAAGAAATAAATTGGTATTATTTGCTAAAGAAGCGAATAAGATACACCTTCCCACACATCTAGAATCAATATCGATTTATTTGACGAGATGCTGTTACTATAATAACTGACAGAACCTCCTTGTGAAAAATAGCAGAGGAATGCAGTTATGGGGACCTGAAAATGAAATGAACATAATATTCACATCTAAATAATGTTGATTAATAAAAGACCACTCAAACGGTTTCCTCTCGTCTCCTCTGCAATTTCTTTCTTTGCAAATCACTTGGATAATTGTCATCGGAGTTTAAAAGGTCAACTAGTTTTAGCTGATGCTTAAAATCTGACAATTGCCTATTATAGTGCATTACAAAGCACTTAGAAACTTGTTGTCGTTATTAGCTTAAAAGGGTACACATCTAAAGGGTTAATAGAATTTTGCTTCTATAACAGATAACAGAAATTTCATTATTGAAAGTACTACCAAAATGCAATTGTGGGGAACTGAAGGATAAAACGACATAGCATCGCACCTACATGCAATTGTGGGGAACTGAAAGATAAAACGACATAGCATCGCACCTACATGCAATTGTGGGGAACTGAAAGATAAAACGACATAGCATCGCACCTACATGCAATTGTGGGGAACTGAAAGATAAAACGACATAGCATCGCACCTAAATGCAATTGTTGGGAACTGAAAGATGAAACGACTAACATCGCACCTAAATGCAATTGTGGGGAACTGAAAGATAAAACGACATAGCATCGCACCAAAATGCAATTGTGGGGAACTGAAGGATAAAACGACATAGCATCGCACCTACATGCAATTGTGGGGAACTGAAAGATAAAACGACATAGCATCGCACCTACATGCAATTGTGGGGAACTGAAAGATAAAACGACATAGCATCGCACCTCCATGCAATTGTGGGGAACTGAAAGATAAAACGACATAGCATCGCACCTACATGCAATTGTGGGGAACTGAAAGATAAAACGACATAGCATCGCACCTACATGCAATTGTGGGGAACTGAAAGATAAAACGACATAGCATCGCACCTAAATGCAATTGTTGGGAACTGAAAGATGAAACGACTAACATCGCACCTAAATGCAATTGTGGGGAACTGAAAGATAAAACGACATAGCATCGCACCAAAATGCAATTGTGGGGAACTGAAGGATAAAACGACATAGCATCGCACCTACATGCAATTGTGGGGAACTGAAAGATAACACGACATAGCATCGCACCTACATGCAATTGTGGGGAACTGAAAGATAAAACGACATAGCATCGCACCTACATGCAATTGTGGGGAACTGAAAGATAAAACGACATAGCATCGCACCTACATGCAATTGTGGGGAACTGAAAGATAAAACGACATAGCATCGCACCTACATGCAATTGTGGGGAACTGAAAGATAAAACGACATAGCATCGCACCTAAATGCAATTGTTGGGAACTGAAAGATGAAACGACTAACATCGCACCTAAATGCAATTGTGGGGAACTGAAAGATAAAACGACATAGCATCGCACCAAAATGCAATTGTGGGGAACTGAAAGATAAAACGACATAGCATCGCACCTAAATGCAATTGTGGGGAACTGAAAGATAAAACGACATAGCATCGCACCAAAATGTAATTGTGGGGAACTGAAAGATAAAACGACATAGCATCGCACCAAAATGCAATTGTGGGGAACTGAAAGATAAAACGACATAGCATCGCACCTAAATGCAATTGTGGGGAACTGAAAGATAAAACGACATAGCATCGCACCTAAATGCAATTGTGGGGAACTGAAAGATAAAACGACATAGCATCGCACCTAAATGCAATTGTGGGGGAACTGAAAGATAAAACGACATAGCATCGCACCTACATGCAATTGTGGGGAACTGAAAGATAAAACGACATAGCATCGCACCTAAATGCAATTGTGGGGGAACTGAAAGATAAAACGACATAGCATCGCACCTAAATGCAATTGTTGGGAACTGAAAGATGAAACCACTAACATCGCACCTAAATGCAATTGTGGGGAACTGAAGGATAAAACGACATAACATCGCACCTAAATTAAAATTGTGGGGAACTGAAAGATGAAACGACATAACATCGCACCTAAATGCAATTGTGGGGAACTGAAAGATAAAACGACAGAACATCGCACCAAAATGCAATTGTGAGGAACTGAAAGATAAAATGACATAACATCGCACCTAAAGGCAATTGTGGTGAACTGAAAGATGAAACGTCAAAACATCGCACCTAAATGCAATTAAGGGGAAGTGAAAGATAAAACGACATAACATCGCACCTAAATGCAATTGTGGGGGAACTGAAAGATAAAACAACAGAACATCACACCAAAATGCAATTGTGAGGAACTGAAAGATAAAACGACATAACATCGCACCTAAATGCAAATGTGGGGAACTGAAAGATGAAACGTCAAAACATCGCACCTAAATGCAATTAAGGGGAAGTGAAAGATAAAAATGCAATTGTGGGGAAGTGAAAGATAAAACGACATAGCATCGCACCTAAATGCAATTGTTGGGAACTGAAAGATGAAACGACTAACATCGCACCTAAATGCAATTGTGGGGAACTGAAGGATAAAACGACATAACATCGCACCTAAATGCAATTGTGGGGAACTGAAAGATGAAACAACATAACATCGCACCTAAATGCAATTGTGGGGAACTGAAAGATGAAACGTCATAACATCGCACCTAAATGCAATTAAGAGGACGTGAAAGATAAAAATGCAAATGTGGGGAACTGAAAGATGAAACGACAGAACATCGCACCAAAATGCAATTGTGGGGAACTGAAAGATAAAACGACATAACATCGCACCTAAAGGCAATTGTGGTGAATTGAAAGATGAAACGACAAAACATCGCACCTAAATGCAATTGTGGGGAACTGAAAGATGAAACGGCATAACATCGCACGTAAATGCAATTGTGGGGGAACTGAAAGATAAAACAACAGAACATCGCACCAAAATGCAATTGTGAGGAACTGAAAGATAAAATGACATAACATCGCACCTAAAGGCAATTGTGGAGAACTGAGAGATGAAACGACATAACATCGCACCTAAAGGCAATTGTGGGGAACTGAAAGATAAAACGACATAACATCGCACCTAAATGCAATTGTGGGCGAACTGAAAGATAAAACGACATAGCATCGCACCTAAATGCAATTGTGGGGAGCTGAAAGATAAAACGACTAACATCGCACCTAAATGCAATTGTGGGGAACTGAAAGATGAAACAACATAACATCGCACCTAAATGCAATTGTGGGGAACTGAAAGATGAAACGACATAACATCGCACCTAAATGCAATTGTAGGGAACTGAACGATAAAGCGATATAACATCGCACCTAAATGCAATTGTGGGGAACTGAAAGATGAAACGACATAACATCGCACCTAAATGCCATTGTGGGGAACTGAAAGATGAAACGACATAACATCGCACCTAAATGCAATTGTGGGGAACTGAAAGATAAAACGACAAAGCATCGCACCTAAATGCAATTGTGGGGAACTGAAAGATGAAACAACATAACATCGCACCGAAATGCAATTGTGGGGGAACTGAAAGATGAAACAACTTAACATCGCACCTAAATGCAATTGTGGGGAAGTGAAAGATAAAAATGCAATTGTGGGGAACTGAAAAATAAAACGACATAACATCGCACCTAAATGCAATTGTGGGGAACTGAAAGATGAAACGACATAACATCGCACCTAAATGCAATTGTGGGGAACCGAAAGATGAAACGACATGACATCGCACCTAAATGCAATTGTAGGGAACTGAACGATAAAGCGATATAACATCGCACATAAATGCAATTGTGGGGAACTGAAAGATGAAACGACATAACATCGCACCTAAATGCCATTGTGGGGAACTGAAAGATGAAACGACATAACATCGCACCTAAATGCAATTGTGGGGAACTGAAAGATGAAACGACATAACATCGCACCTAAATGCAATTGTGGGGAACTGAAAGATGAAACAACATAATATCGCACCTAAATGCAATTGTGGGAACTGAAAGATAAAACAACATAACATCGCACCTAAATGCAATTAAGGGGAAGTGAAAGATAAAAATTGCAATTGTGGGGAACTGAAAAATGAAACGGCATAGCATCGCACCTAAATGCAATTGTGGGGAACTGAAAGATGAAACGTCATAACATCGCACCTAAATGCAATTGTGGGGAACTGAAAGATGAAACGACATAACATCGGACCTAAATGCAATTGTGGGGAACTGAAAGATAAAACGACAAATCATCGCACCTAAATGCAATTGTGGTGAACTGAAAGATGAAATAACATAACATCGCACCGAAATGCAATTGTGGGGGAACTGAAAGATAAAACAACATAACATCGCACCTAAATGCAATTGTGGGGAAGTGAAAGTTAAAAATGCAATTGTGGGGAACTGAAAATTAAAACGACATAACATCGCACCTAAATGCAATTGTGGGGAACTGAAAGATGAAACGACATAACATCGCACCTAAATGCAATTGTGGGGAACTGAAAGATGAAACGACATAACATCGCACCTAAATGCAATTGTAGGGAACTGAACGATAAAGCGATATAACATCGCACATAAATGCAATTGTGGGGAACTGAAAGATGAAATGACATAACATCGCACCTAAATGCCATTGTGGGGAACTGAAAGATGAAACGACATAACATCGCACCTAAATGCAATTGTGGGGAACTGAAAGATGAAACGACATAACATCGCACCTAAATGCAATTGTGGGGAACTGAAAGATGAAACGACATAACATCGCACATAAATGCAATTGTGGGGAACTGAAAGATGAAACGACATAACATCGCACCTAAATGCCATTGTAGGGAACTGAAAGATGAAACGACATAACATCGCACCTAAATGCAATTGTGGGGAACTGAAAGATAAAACAACATAACATCGCACCTAAATGCAATTGTGGGGAAGTGAAAGATAAAAATGCAATTGTGGGGAACTGAAAAATAAAACGACATAACATCGCACCTAAATGCAATTGTGGGGAACTGAAAGATAAAACGACAAAGCATCGCACCTAAATGCAATTGTGGGGAACTGAAAGATGAAACAACATAACATCGCACCGAAATGCAATTGTGGGGGAACTGAAAGATGAAACAACATAACATCGCACCTAAATGCAATTGTGGGGAAGTGAAAGATAAAAATGCAATTGTGGGGAACTGAAAAATAAAACGACATAACATCGCACCTAAATGCAATTGTGGAGAACTGAAAGATGAAACGACATAACATCGCACCTAAATGCAATTGTGGGGAACCGAAAGATGAAACGAAATGACATCGCACCTAAATGTAATTGTAGGGAACTGAACGATAAAGCGATATAACATCGCACATAAATGCAATTGTGGGGAACTGAAAGATGAAACGACATAACATCGCACCTAAATGCCATTGTGGGGAACTGAAAGATGAAACAACATAACATCGCACCTAAATGCAATTGTGGGGAACTGAAAGATGAAACGACATAACATCGCACCTAAATGCAATTGTGGGGAACTGAAAGATGAAACAACATAATATCGCACCTAAATGCAATTGTGGGGAACTGAAAGATAAAACAACATAACATCGCACCTAAATGCAATTAAGGGGAAGTGAAAGATAAAAATTGCAATTGTGGGGAACTGAAAAATGAAACGGCATAGCATCGCACCTAAATTCAATTGTGGGGAACTGAAAGATGAAACGTCATAACATCGCACCTAAATGCAATTGTGGGGAACTGAAAGATAAAACGACAAAGCATCGCACCTAGATGCAATTGTGGGGAACTGAAAGATGAAATAACATAACATCGCACCGAAATGCAATTGTGGGGGAACTGAAAGATAAAACAACATAACATCGCACCTAAATGCAATTGTGGGGAAGTGAAAGTTAAAAATGCAATTGTGGGGAACTGAAAATTAAAACGACATAACATCGCACCTAAATGCAATTGTGGGGAACTGAAAGATGAAACGACATAACATCGCACCTAAATGCAATTGTGGGGAACTGAAAGATGAAACGACATAACATCGCACCTAAATGCAATTGTAGGGAACTGAACGATAAAGCGATATAACATCGCACATAAATGCAATTGTGGGGAACTGAAAGATGAAACGACATAACATCGCACCTAAATGCCATTGTGGGGAACTGAAAGATGAAACGACATAACATCGCACCTAAATGCAATTGTGGGGAACTGAAAGATGAAACGACATAACATCGCACCTAAATGCAATTGTGGGGAACTGAAAGATGAAACGACATAACATCGCACATAAATGCAATTGTGGGGAACTGAAAGATGAAACGACATAACATCGCACCTAAATGCCATTGTAGGGAACTGAAAGATGAAACGACATAACATCGCACCTAAATGCAATTGTGGGGAACTGAAAGATGAAACGACATAACATCGCACCTAAATGCAATTGTGGGGAACTGAAAGATGAAACGACATAACATCGCACATAAATGCAATTGTGGGGAACTGAAAGATGAAACGACATAACATCGCACCTAAATGCCATTGTGGGGAACTGAAAGATGAAACATCATAACATCGCACCTAAATGCAATTGTGGGGAACTGAAAGATCAAACGACATAGCATCGCACCTAAATGCAATTAAGGGGAAGTGAAAGATAAAAATGCAATTGTGAGGAACTGAAAAATGAAACGGCATAACATCGCACCTAAAAAAATGCAATTGTGGGGAACTGAAAGATGAAACGACATAACATCGGACCTAAATGCAATTGTGGGGAACTGAAAGATAAAACAACAAAGCATCGCACCTAAATGCAATTGTGGGGAACTGAAAGATGAAACGACATAACATTGCACCGAAATGCAATTGTGGGGGAACTGAAAGATAAAACGACATAACATCGGACCTAAATGCAATTGTGGGGAACTGAAAGATAAAACAACAAAGCATCGCACCTAAATGCAATTGTGGGGAACTGAAAGATAAAACGGCATAATATCGCACCTAAATGCAATTGTGGGGAACTGAAAAATAAAACGACATAACATCGTACCTAAATGCAATTGTGGGGAACTGAAAGATGAAACGACATAACATAGCACCTAAAGGCAATTGTTAAATGCAGATTTGCTTGTTTTGGTTTGCATTTACTCTTCTATATTTAACTACTACTTCTACTACTACTACTACTACTACTACTACTACTACTACTACTACTACTACTACTACTACCTTTTTGGTGGCACGATCAATGATCGTGTGGAAATCCATAGTATCCAAAAATATACTGACTGAAAAGAACATTAAACATAGGATAAATCAAGAGAACAAACGATTATATCAGTCATGTGTATAAATAAACGATAAATATATGATGGTCAAACGAGTAATCAAAAAATTCAGAACGGGTTGATGTTTCGCTTTAAAAATTCCAAGCAAATAGCTCAACGACATACCATTAAAGTTACAAACGCTCAGGCGAGCACAGGCTGAGAAATAAATACAGCGATCGGGCGTATTTAAGACACACAGTCATATGGGAACAAATTAATTTATAATCAACGATGCCTAGGATAATTTATAAATAGTAAACGCCAAGATATTACTCTGCGCTGGGTTGAAATTTCACAAACGATTTATAACATTTCAATTCACTTTGAAAGACAAATTCTATAATTATCCCGGTACAAACACACGAATGTGTACACAGGATAAATCTTTACAGCCTATTATTAGGAATGTTAAATTTATTTTAGTCGAATGTAATTTACTTTTGGCTTCCATTTCTAAAATAACCCCGGAACAAACATTAATAATAAAAACATTGAAATATAAATCAGTTATTTATTTACCTGCAAATAGAATATGGCTTAACCCGTTCAAGTTCGCACCTGACTTTAGGGCCACGTTTTAATCCCTTCAAAGCCAAACCTCCTAGCTTTTGTGTTGAAATCATAATCTGATTAGCGGTGAGTTTTAGGGCATATGTGTGTGCTTAAGCCATTGCTGCATGAAGCTGATGTTGTTTCACACAGCAACATCCCAGACTCACGCACCGAAATCCACTGATACTGTATGTGCATAATCTGATAATAATTCCAGCCAATATAATTATAAGGATTACAAACATGATTGTGGTTAAAAACCAACTAATCACATCCACATATTAATACATAAGACACATATTAAAAATGTTGCTAAAATAATAATAAACTATTAACACATGTATGAATCATAATCAGACAGAATACACCAAAACACAGCTCTTTTTAATCATGGTGTTTTTTTAATGACAAGATTCTAATTTTCAAGCCATAATAGCTTTCCTCTGCTACATATATTTTTTAAAGGTTTCTATCTTCCGACTGTTTAGGTCTATATACTCATGTTATGCGATAGTAATCCATCAAATATCGCATTCAAAGTCTTCAAATGATCCAATGTAGGGCAAATGTTACTGTCATATATAAATGAACAGCTGTGCTTCCAAATACTTCAAACACCAATGCTTAAGCAGCATATGGTGATTGTCTTATCATTCTTCGACATGCCAATGTTTTCTAATTTACGAAACAGAATTTTGTGAGGGGTTAGATCAGTTCTAGACACACAGAGATGTGATAATGTCTTCCATACATATGCTAAGAATTGAACTATCACAGGACAATCACTATATAAATGTACTAACGTTTCTTCTGAATTTGTGCAACATATGCATTTGTTCTCCAACTCAGTACACATATTTGCCTTACTCATAAGATATTTGACCCAAAGTCTCTGGTGAATTAATCTCCAGACTAAATATTTTGCTTTATTCGGTATATTGGGCAAATGTACATTGTTCCATACCAATTTCAAATTTATAATATGGAATCCATGCCGCTTCCATAACACTACACATTTTGGATTGCTAAGTCATGGTTCTCTGAGCAATGAATACCAATTCCTTACTGTGATGTGACAAGACGATTTTTTATCATTGTACATTAGCTTCAAAGTAGGTTCGTCACTGCTGATTTGTCCATTGTGCAAAGCTAACCATATTCTTTTGATATAGCACGGTATAGCTGGTTCAATAAGTGCATGGCATCTATTGGCATCAGCTGTGTAATGTGTGAAATTTCAGCTAAGAATTTCATTTTCCTGGAGCTATGATGGACACTGTCGCCGATATAGTTAATGCCATTCTTAGTCATAAAGGGGAAATACAACATTTTATTTTCATGACATACCATTACTTTTACAGCCCTGTAGGTGGGGCTTAGAATACACCTTCCGTATCTTCTGCATGTCGTAAGAGGCGACTAAAGGAGGTAAGGGTGAGGTAACCCGGACAGAAACCTCGAGTGCTGAAGACGGAGGTTGCAGGCTGCACGGCGCACTCTAATAAACCATGGATACACGCACTTAACGCTTATGATCATGTCGATAGTCACTTTAGGACTGGCGGTATGATCAGCAAACGAAAAGAAGAAGAAGATGACATACCATTATTGGCCCACAGATTTACCTTTAAAACACCCTCCCAATGTTCTGGTGGCTTTTCTATTTTAACGGAAGCATTAAGAGCAGATTTGAGCTAAAACACCTTAGGTACACATGCATAATTAGGTGGCGGAATAGTTGGACAAAAGAGACAGTTTGCAGCAAATGGCCTTATAAAACGTTAAACTAATGCCAGAGACACTGTTGCCCATTGAACGTCAGAATAAAGTAACTTATTTACAAATTTTAATCGAAGTAACAGACATTTTGTCCTGACGTCAACAAGGTTAAGCCCACCCTGAAGCAATTCATCCTTGCACAGATCTTGCGACACTAGACACCTTTTGTCTTCCGACATAACTCATAAAATGAGTTTATTAATTTCATTGTCAATATGTTGAGCCATATATATTACAGAAGGGGTATACCACAACTTTGATAGGATTAATGTATGCATGACCAAGGCTTTTCCAAAAAATGTCAAATGTCTGCATTTCCATGACTTTATTGTTTTCTTAATTTTGGATATTCTATCATGCCCGTTCAGCGTTTCCCCAACCGTTCTACTGAAATGTATACCTAGTATCTTTGTCGAGTCAGTTGTACATTTTATGTTGAGAGGCTGATCGTCCCTGCTCTTCCACTTACCTAGAAATAAATCTTCTGATTAATCTTTATTAATTTTCAAACCAGAGTCCTTTTGAAAATCGTCTAAAATATGATCCAATCTTTCAAAATCAAAATCAGATCTAGCAAAGACTGTCGTGTCATCACAATACTGAGACACTTTTATGGGTCTGTTCACCCATTCAATTTCAATGCCTTTGAAAACACAGTCTTCCCTAAAGGTCGATCCTAAGGACTCCATCGCTCTTATGAACAATAAAGGGGACAGTGAGCAGCCTTGCCTCACACCGCTTCCTAAAATTACTGGTTTGTTGGTATAGTTATTAACAAGATAATTACTACTGATCTTATCATATAAGATATCAATCAATTTGATAAGATTTGGACCTAAACCAATGTGACTGAGTGACTTGAAAAGAAAATTCCACTCACGTCTATTATTATTTATCGTTATTTAATCCAATGATAGCGCCTGGAATATTGTCTTTTTCGACCAACTGCAGGGTGACATCCAAGACACTTGAGAGCTTTTTCGTAAGATCTTTCGAAATGATTTTGTAATCTACGCATAGAAGTGAAATGGGTCTGTAATTTGCTAGTATACCACTATCTCCTTTAAAAAAAATAAGTCTCACATAAGCTTGAGACATCGAAACGTCTGATAAAATTCAACACTAAGGCCATCACCGACTGGTGCTTTTCCCGGTTTCATGCTTTTTAGAACCAAACCCAAATCATCTAATGCTAATGTTACATCGCAGAAATTACTGCTTGCTTCTGAGAAACCGTCCTTAACGTTAACTAACAACGCAGATGACTTTCCTTCATCACTTATATTTGATGTGTATAAGGCCTGATAATATGTCTCAGCAATGTCCATGATTTCATGTTTAGATGAACACTTCTGATTGTTGTTCTCATTTAAGCACCTCATTAACTTATCAACTCCTCCTACTTTCTTGAGATTGAAAAATGATTTTGTGGGGATTCCCCCTTCAATATACATCTGTGCCCTACTTCTAGTTATTGCTCCCTTAGCTCTATGTGTCTCGATCTCAGAAAGTGTAGATCTTAGATCATTGAGCTGTTCCATAAGGTGAATATCAATGTTTGCAACTGCAGGTTAGCAATATAATAAGTGTTCAATTGCTTTAGCCTTTTAAAAAAAATTCCGTGGTTTTCGGATCGAATATTGCTTGAAGATATCGGCAAAGTCCTTTTTAACATCTTCCCACCATGATATAAAATTCTCTTGGGAATTTTGGTTCCAAAGTTTAAATTCTCAGAAGTTTTCCAATGCAACGATGATATTCTGAATCCAAAAGCGAATTGTTCAATTTCCAGAAACCGGGACCACGTGTTATCCAATCTGCATTATCTAAGCCGATGAAAAACATATCATGGCCAGGAAATGTGATAGGATACACCCCAGTACTTGTTAGATTCCCTCTCAAAGTCTGAACCGGAAGTGTGATTGTCAGAATCAAGTTCCTCAAGAATCTGGTTCACGTTATTTGGCTTATTATTGGTAGTTTTTCTTAGCTTAGTGCAACACTTTGCTCAGTGCCCAACCATGCCACAGCGGTGGCAGGCACTTTTTCTAGCTGGACAATTTTGTTTATGGTGTGGTTCCCACAACGGAAACACTGTCTGCTGTTGTTTCCCTGACTTGATGTGTACGCGTGCCATTCATGATAAGATACGGGTCAACTTCGAGCCTTGAGTCATAGCCATCTTCGAGAAGCTCCTTTTTTACCTGTTCATTTAGACGAGTAGACGACTTAGCTTTTTCTAATGTCAGTTCACTGTCCATCTGAAGTCTACGCTGGAGCTTCTGATCTTGGATACCAACAACTATCCTATCACGGATAAGCTCATCTTTCAGTGAACCATATTCACAATGTTCTGCTAACGCCTAAAGTGCAGTAACAAACTGATCAACAGTTTCTGCTTCATTCTGTTTGCGTTTAGTAAATTTTAGACGTTCATATATAACACTTTCTTTGCTATGAAATGTTGTTGAAACTTATCTTTCACTAGATTATAATCTGAACGTGTCTCTGTATTTGCAAATGTAAAGCTGTTGAAAACTTCTTCAGCTTCTTCACCCATACAGTACACGAAAGTGTAAACTTGCACATCCTGGTCCTTGCCTGTTAATCCACTAGCTGAACGGTACCTCTCAAACCTCAGCCAAGACTCCCACTCTTCACCTTTAAAACTAAACTTTTGTGGAGTGGAGATTTGAAATGCATTGGCCACGGTTGCTAAAATCAGTTCATGAATGCCTGGTTTTATAGTGACACTTCAGCTTTAAGTTCTGATTCTGACCGAGCGAGACGATTTACACCGATATGGCTAATTATCGTTATTATGTGCTTGTTATAGATTCTTTATATTTCTGACACCATGACGAGTAACGAACATAGCGCATCAGACAGGGTTATAATATCGTAATACAACTTTAATACTTAACGTAGACATAAACATCAGCTTTAACGAGCGTCATCCGAGCATGGTTAATTTTCGGACCCCTCATGCGGGACACATGTTTAAACTCATATAACTAACACAGCACGAGATGACCATTGATGCCTCTGACGATGATACCTTTGCATCCGTCGAGAATCTCGCTATGGTTGAGGACCGAATCAGGGATGTGATGCCTCTATACTGGAAGGATGCAGGTTTGCAGCAGGAATAGAGGAAACCATAGTATCCTTGAGAGAACTGGTGCAGATGCAAATGGTCATACAATCTGGAGACTATTGTGCAGATTTCGCGACCTATCAGGCACAAGACTTCGAAAACGTATGTAAGAATGTTTTAAAACTAAATCTGTGTGATATATTTTAGCCATGGTAATGCGTCGTACGTTTTTGTCTTATAATTCTCATTACGAGCCAAAGTGTTATTTTATACACGGCTTTAAGCGTAACAGCTCAATTATTAATGTTAACGACGAGTATAAAAAGATTATTACCGATTTCAAATTTATTACCGAAATTACTGTAGTGTGCCATTTTGAAAATTTACAATAATAATGTCTAGGGAAGTTATCGTTTGTAACTGGCTCAGAGTGCTTTGAACATTATTATTATTATTATTATTATTATTATTATTATTATTATTATTATTATTATTATTATTGTTTTACAGATAATCTAATTTCCGAACAACTGAATGGAGACAGTTAAAAAACTAAACGCCATGGGGACGCGCTGGCTGTAACATAATCCCTGGATATGACCGCATCTCTAGAGCCATCAACGTCAGATTTCTTTTTTGGGGGTGAGGGTGGGTGGGCAAGTGTGTGTGGAATGTCTAAGTTATTAGCACCATTAGATGGGGCATGCCGATGTTGAAATAGGGTGATGACATCTTTAGATTCCGAGAATCTAAAGGTGTTTTTGTAGATTCTCCGAAGGATGACAATCGCTTAGATGATAATAATGTTAATTTTCTAATTAGAATTTACCAGATAGGTTCTTGACAGTCGATAGTGAATGCGCCACATCAGAGCTTGATCTAATATTTAAGAATCCAGCAAGCTCACTCTTAATGCATTCACACCTGACTGTCAATGCACGTGACCCTCAACATTAACGTCAAACATCATCATTATCATCATCATCATCATCATCATTATTATTATCGTCGTCATCTTTCTCATCAACTTTACCTCAACACCACACACCCACCCCACACCCACCACCCCACTTCACGATCTACATTACCTGGTTTATTACACTATCGCAAGCAGAGGGGTGAGGGTGATGCAGTGACGTGGTTAATAAAAACAATAATGATCGCATTGTGCCACCCATTAGCATCGACGATATACCTACATTGGACAACATTGACACAATATTCACCATAATGGACTCGTGAGCCATTCACTCTCGGAAATTTAAAGTTACTGAAGAGCAGTAGGCCATCAACTTTAATGACGAATCTATCCATTCTCAAAACCTTATAGAAGTTTCTGACCAAGTTCATGCCATATTAAAAAGGATATTAGCGAAATTCTTCACTAACGTGAATGCTAGCCCTCGAGATTTCAGGCACGTGGGCATTATGCACGCATCCTTAAATGCGCCGACCCACTTATATGTTATACAAGTTCCTGAGTTGACGGCCTTGAGCATTACTGATGTTATATCTGAAAGGAGATCTCAACTTATCTCATACTAACCATTCAGGTGATAGAATTTGCCACCCATAATCCATTCCTGACATTTAAACTTTTTATTATGCCAACAATGAAAGATATTCATGCTTTAGTAGCTAAATGTTGCTACATTTCTACAGCCTATGATGGCTGTCATGATTTACGTTTCAATCAATCAGAAAGAAACCTACCATATGTGCCGCGGGACATATGCTTAGTCATGGAGGTGCCAGCTATAGTTTTACAATGTAGTATAAAAGCAATCATACAGCTAAACTGTTGAATATTTTGAAACTAATTTAACTGGAAGTTGTTACCCTAGGTGAGCTGAGCATTACATAATAAAGAATGTAGTGCATTGGCACCTACATGACATCACAAACAGCAGTAGTGGCGGAATTAAAATGATACCACCTCCCTCAACTGGATTTCCATTTAGACAAATGGCCATGGCCATGGCCAAGAATATAAAACTCCCATGCGGACCCCACTGTCCCGGAGAACCTCCTCAGGATACCGGCCAGTTGCCGGCCTTTCTTATTCTGGCCGGTATCCTGAGGAGGTTTTTCTATCTGTGGGACACTTTTCTACCTATCCTACCTACCCCACCTATCTCCTACCCCACCCTGTTGCTATTCCAGCCGGCTGGTGTGTGTGTGTGTGTGTGTGTGTGTTGTGTGTGTGTGTGTGTGTGTGTGTGTGTGTGTGTGTGTGTGTGTGTGTTTGTGTGTGTGTGTGTGTGTGTGTGTGTGTGTGTGTGTGTGTGTGTGTGTGTGTGGTGTGTGTGTGTGTGTGTGTGTGTGTGTGTGTGTGTGTGTGTGTGTGTGTGTGTGTGTGTGTGTGTGGAGATGCATTACAATCGATAAGTGCACACACACACACACACACACACACACACACACACACACACACACACACACACACACACACACACACACACACACACACACACACACACACACACACACACACACACACACACACACACACACACACACACACACACTCACACACACACACACACACACACACACACACCACATTTATCATACTTTGTCAATATCAATCATGCAAATCATAGATAACCTTGTTGTGTATGATTTGCATCATCGATACTGATAATGTATGACTATTACTAGTCCTCATGATAATTAAAATATGTGCATGATCATCGTGATGTGTTGAGTAATGACGGTGTTTGGCCAAGTCTGGCATCTCAGATATTTGGGAGAAATATTAATATATATGTTTTTCAAATTTCATTAAAAAATACATACAAATGGAATGAATTTACAGCCAATCGAATGTCAATATTTACCTCCGAAAATGCAGGAGACGCCTTCTCGAAGCAATTAGATTTTTTTTAATTTCGGGGAGGGCCCCATTTCATCCTCTGACCCAGGACCCCCGCACACTCTAAACACGCCCCTGCAATATATTCATTGGTATGTTGAATCAATCGCAGTTTTTTACTTAAAATCTATTGTTTCAAAGGCAGTTGTACCATCGTCCATAACGCGAGCATAGTGATGACTGACATTATACTACGCCTTACATCATTCACGCGTGGGTGACATCATAGATGGATTAATGAAGCTAATGGAGCTTTCCATATGCCCTGCCCAGCTAAGCTCCACCCACACGTCACTCGTGTTGGGATCGATCCCTGAACTCACTGACTATCAAGTTCCAGAAAACTATCGGCTACAGGTTAGCTGTCGAATATTTTGGACCTAATTTGACTGCACGAGCAGTATAATGAGAATCATGGCTATATATGAAGAGTTAAACTGAACAGAGTGAACCCCTCGAGAAATATCTATGCCAGATTGAGCCCTGTTCCATCCGGATCGATAGTGATCTTCATCCCTTCAGCGGCAGGTGCTAGCTGCTTCACTCTGCCACCGACTAAGAACCGTAGCTCTAGGACTATATGAGTCATTTGTAGGCTAGTGAGTTCGACTCGCTGGAGCAGTTTAACAGCACCCTTGACTTTGGAGACATGTGACACACCATCTGCCCGTAGGGTGCCCTCCTGGACAGCTTCTTCTGGTTCATCGAATGGACGACGCAGCAGGAGCTTTCCACCTGTAACCCCGATCCAGTGATCCACCCTCGTCAGGGAGACACCTTCACCTATGTAGGTGAGGAAGGATGATCCCCGATTGTAGAGCTTTCTAACTGTCCCATCCTTTTTCACAACAGGAGGCCTATATAGGGGCAACCATGTTTGCCAGTTACCCCCAGGTCCAGCGCAGTACCACACTTCATTCTTCTCAAATATGAACTGCATGTTTTTTGCCAGGGTCAATAGCAGGCCATCATGGGCCATCGGCGGGCCACCGCTCGAATAAGGTTTGACCAGATGAAAGCTGAGGTCGTTATTTAGGGTGTTGATGTCTGCCACCTCTGTATCCGAGAGCTCAATCAACGGCTCGAGGATGTATTCCTCTTCGGGAAATCGTACCGAAACACGATCTTGTGGCCATGCGACCCAGGCGCTCCTTCGACACATCTTTGAGGTCTGTGAGCAGCTCCACCCCATCACCACCAATGGGGTGGAGGGAGAATGCCTTTGAGTTTGCTTCGTACTGTAGGGCGAATGACTTGCCATCGCTCTCTTCTACCTTGGCAGCATCAACTGCGTACACATCTGTCAGGTCAGCAAGACCAGTCGAGTGAGCAAATATAGGTTCCATAGCACGCTATATGAGCGGTTTAAACAGGACATATAACCATGCCGATTGTCCGACTGCTGCTCTCCGGTGGTGAGAACGTAATCTCACCCTCTCTAGAGGGGAGACGGGTGGTACAGTACCGTGTAGAATGGCTCCTCTTCGAGGTGCCCCAGCGGGGCACAACATACATACACGCCGATGTGCTACATCAACCTCCGGGCAGTGCACACAGCAGCTC
Source organism: Chaetoderma sp. LZ-2023a (assembly GCA_034401795.1). Taxonomy (NCBI): domain Eukaryota; kingdom Metazoa; phylum Mollusca; class Caudofoveata; order Chaetodermatida; family Chaetodermatidae; genus Chaetoderma; species Chaetoderma sp. LZ-2023a. The sequence continues at coordinate 34,904,583 of CM067370.1, read as the reverse complement.
ACTGGTAGAAGTCGGCCGGGACGTGATAGAGTATCTCCCAGGTGCCAACAGCAACCTATGGAAAGCTATCAGTCCTAGCCTGTTCACACCTGTAAATCACCTGTTTGACAGCCCCTCCATCAACATATATGCCAGCACGGATGGGGTATCGGATGCCCATTTAGACTTTACCCTCGTATCACTCATTGACATGGCATAATATCACACCAGGATTATCTGACCTTTGCCGAGATGATGAAAGACATCAACCGCTACAGGGTTGGCCCTTCATGACCCCTGCACAGATGCTCGCACAACAGATCTGTCAACAAGAAGGAGAGCAACTACAGCGGGAGAGCTGGTATCAACAGAACGCAAGCATTGCAAGAAGGTGAAGGAACAGTGAAGGTTCCCGATACTGGCAGGCCATCCTGGAGGAGAGTAAGTGGGACGATGTCTTCATATAAGATGATGAACTAGATGTAGCTGGTGTGAGGCCTGAGGTGGTGTGTGGGACAAAGTGCTTACACACATCTGGATAGTCCTGCCGCAAGCCAGTGATGTGCATATGTTGCACCAGCACTCCAGGGTCGGAGTCTGGATCGAACGAGAATGTCGCTGTCTTCCGACAGCCTACTCGTCAGGGGGTTCGATAGGGGAATCCTGACTAGTCACGTCTCGGGTCACCATACATTACCTCTAGACCGCTGTTGTCACCACCATACCACTGATAGTCTGGGTGAGCGCTGAACTCTCTCTGTAGTCTGCTGGCCGCCAATCTCCTGCGACCTCTTTCATTGAAGATGTGCTCAACAGCCGCCGCACTGATCCTCGGAAGGACTGCCTGACGGTCATTCGACCCAGTATACACGATGAGAACCCATTGTCCGCTGCTGGGAAGTACGTTGACTTTGCAATCTCGGCAGAGATCCAGGAGATCAAGAGCATGACACTCGAGTTCAAGCTTCAGAGCACAATAGAACAAACGGTAGAGCTCCCGCAGGTTCTGAACAGGTGGGAGATCGTGTGGAGCAACAGCACCATGGACACCACCTATGTGAACGATGAGTACCAAGTCCTAGGTCCGCTGACTCGTGGCCCAACCTTCTATGCGAAGGGAAAGGGGTACTACGCTGTGAGGTGCAATGAGGGGTTCACGGAATTCGAATTACGGGCAGGTGTTGAGAAGCCCGTGGCAGTTCCACTCTAACCCTCCTCGAGAACACACACGTGAATCTGGCTGCCATGCAGGATAGGTTGTTACTCCGGGTGTACACTGAGCAGCTCGCAGATGCGACGATGAATGCTTCAAGACTTCATGTCTGGCATGACGAGAATGACCAAGAGCTGAAGCAAATGGGTTCCAAACAGCGGATCGTGCATGTGGAGCGAGAACACCAGCAGGTCCAAGCCACAGCTAACCAATGGGTATAGCTGACATTGCATCATGGTGCATCGGACTGTGTCACTGTTGCGGTCCTGGTTCAGATGGGAGGAGCCATCCAGCAGGTGGATAAGCTAGACGACTTCAAGCTTGTGGTTGCTGGGACCAATGTTCTTGGTAAGGTACGCGAGCCGGCTGATAGTCAACTCTACAGACAGAAAACTAAGTCATATGCACTTCTGCGCCTAACCCTTGGGGGCAGGTACAACCCTTTTAATCAGGGCAACCAGCTCAGCTTCACCATCGGAAAGCTCATAGCTGGGACTCGCTCATTCGGTGTGACGGTACTTTAGTTTGGCTATGCTAAGGTATGTGTGTCAAACACATCAGGTAGTCAGCTTGAGCGTGCGTAGATCACGACACGGCTGCAGCTGCCAATACTACTATAAGCTCTGCTGTCTTCTGACCTATCGATGCTTCGTAGTCGAGCGCTGGCTCAGATATCTTTACAGCCTCGTAGTACTCATCGAGACTCTCATCTGCCTCTTTGAGGCTCTGGTTGGCCTGAGCTCGGAGTTGTCGTCGGCGTGCCTCCCTCTGGCGCATATTCTTGAGTGCTTTGCTGTACTAAAACTTCTCCTTAGACAGCTTCTCCATTGCCTGGTTATGAGGCTCACGCTCGACCTCTGCTACCTTCTTGTCCGCGAAGCTGAGTCCCCAGTTCGCTAAGGCAAACACGCCCACATTCAAGATTGTGGAGGCCATGCTATAGACTACAGTTTAAAGTTAGCTGCCCCAGCGACGGATCCCCAGAGCGATGTATGAACCAGAGGCTGATCCAGTTGAGGATATAGATGACGATGACTATGAGGAGGACTATGATGAGGAGGATGATTATGATGCAGACGACTACGATGTAGCGGAGACCGCGGGTGAGTATGATGATGTAGAGCCTGAATCCCACAAGCTAGTACACAGGGCGAAAGGAATCTATCGCACTTACGTAAAAGGTTCTATCGATCCACTGGCAGCAGTTGGGGCTCTGATCGCTCTGTTCACAATGAAGGCTGGCGAGACGGTCCGCAAGATCGCCAACAATGCTCTCCATGTGGTGGAGAAGATTTCTGAGCCATACCAGCCATCGCCTCAGGAGTGGGTACGTTCTTCAGAGTCACAGGCCCTTGGCTACCATACGTTGCCATAGTGCTCGTGGCCATCTGGGCCGCTGAACATTTAAGCCATACTATATAAGGATGGCGTCTCTGTATGACCTGGTCAAGCCCCTTAACTTCCGAGGGTTGGTCGATAAACTACTGTTCAGTGAGAATCCAGCAGAATTAGATGCCAGTGTACGGAGGTGTTCTTCAGTGATGGTCGAATGAATGATGGCCGTCTGTTCATCTGTTTAGAGTTCAGCCAGGACGTGCGTGACAGGACGGGAGTGGACGTCAGTGATGAAATCCGGGAGTTTATCAACCATCTTTCTTGAGGAACTCTACTATCAGCCTGGTGGATATTACAGTGAGCCCCCTCAACTACTCGAGGTTGCATGTCGCAAGGGCCACAACTTCACATTGGAGACAGTTAACCAGTGGCTCAGCCGCCAGGCGATGTGGCAGATACACAGACCTCGTCCATGGCACATCAGGCATGCCCATTTCGAGGAAACTGTTCCGAACAGAGTTCACCAGGCAGATGTTCTATTCATTCCACACGACTCGGTTGGTCGTAAGACCTACAAGTATGCCCTCACCGTTGGCGATGTCGCCAGCAGGTACAAGGCGGCAGTACTGCTCACGGACAAGTCAGCTGGCCAGGTGGCCCAGGCATTCCAGGGTGTCTGCGAGGCTTCAGAAAATCCCCTCCATTGGCCGGAATTGTTGCAGGTGGATGAGGGTAAGGAGTTCAGAGGGGGGACTGCAGCTCTCATGCAGAAACATGGTGTGGCAGTTAGGCGAGGCGAGGTAGGCTATCAATGCCCAGGCTATCATTGAGCGGTGGAACCGGACACTGGCAGAGAGACTATTCTCACACCAATATGCCCAGGAACTGGACGCGCTGAGTGAACGTTCTAGAGTATGGGTGAGAGGGCTGCCTGCTGTGGTGGAGAGATCCAATGCCGAGGTTACTAGGCTAATCCGGAAGAAGCCGGTAGAGGCTATCAGACACTCTACTGGTCACAGCTCTAGAGGAGCGAACAAGGGAGAGGAGTGCCTACCACCTGATGCTCTGGTTCGGTACATGTATGAACCTGGTGAGCTGGAAGGTGGTCGACGGCGTGCAACAGATCCTAACTGGTCGATAGATGTCCACAGGCTTGACAGGTATGTGGAGGTGGAGGGGCGACCTACATGGTACTACCTGGCACGCCAGCACGGAGTGCCTAGGCGACCATTTGTCGTAGAAGAGCTTCAGCTAGTCCCTGAAGACACACAGCTAACACCCCCTAGGGTGCTAACATGATACTCGATGGGCTCGGCATGGACCCCATCTGGCAGCACATGGTGCTTATCATAGTAAGCGTCGAGTCCGAGTTTTTCCTGCGCATATGTCACCATACCCTGGTTGCGCATGCGTAGGCCTCAGTATTTAGCTTTGTCCACCCCGCCATGTAGGGTGCTGTAGAAGCTCTGCCAAGAGACCTCATTCTGCCGCTTTGACATTCCCTTAGCCGAGCATTTACTTGCAGCTCCGCTCTCCATGTAGTAGCATTTTGAGCAGAGAGCGATGCCACGAGAGCCGTAGAACTTAAAAGGCAGCTTGAACAGTCCTGGAGTCCGTCCAGACCATTTGTTCCAAGCTAGCCAGTCCCGCTCATGAGCCTGGTACACTGCTCGCATCTCAGGGCGAATGACGTCGTCGAGGTTGGAGCCTGCTATAGCGATATACAAGGAGTCAGTGTCCATCTGCAGGTACTCAAAGCTGTCACGAGCTACGTAGCGATCTAGGAAGTCGTAGTAGAACTCCAGCATTCGCAGCTTCGCGAGCTTATAAACAGCTATCCCCACCTGGAAGGGCCTTCGAATTGTGATTCTCGGCTTGCGACTCTGGAGCTGGTATGACTCACCAATCTCCTCGAGATCTTCGAACCATGCACTACGCAGGGTCCTGTCTACCACGTGTTCATCCTTCATGAAACTCGTGTGTTGCTATGACGTTCTAGTGCCTCGCTGAGCTTCCCGAAAGCACTGTTGTCGAGGAGTTTGAAGAGATCTGCCAAGAGCGCTTTGCTCTTATCTACATCTCCTGACCGGCTGGCCTCCATAACATTCTCCACGAACCACTCGAATGGGCGCTTGGCCTCATAGTCTATGGTGCGGTATACAACAGTGATCTCCAGGCCATGGGTTATATACCACTTGATGGTCGGGGTGTACAGCAGCCGCTTCTAACCAGAGAGGGCCCTGACCTGCTTCTGGGTGTTGGGCTGCTTCCTCAATGTTCTCCCTAGATATGCCAGAATCTCAGACGAGATTGTCTCTACCGGGATCTCGCGGTTATAGAAGAGAGGAGGCATTTCCTCGAATTTTGCCCGCAGAGTCTTGGAGACCTCTATATCCACCTCAGCAAACCTAAACCGGCTGTCTGCTAGGAGAGCCTCCTTAAAGCTAGCTACCCCACTGGCACCAGACCAATGGCGCACTTTCTCCTTACCACATGGCATCTCTTTGGCCATTGTTGACCAGTACAGAGCATTTGCGTCGTAGCCGAGTAGACGTTGGTAGACACGCTCACTCTGGCGGATTCGAGTCACACCAGCCTCATGGTATCTGGTGAACATGATGCTGGGACCGCCAACAACAGCACCCTTCAGCATCTCTTAGGCTTCCTTGTCCAGTGAATAGAGGCTAACATCCGGCATGTGCTGAGCGGTTCCACGTAGGAGGCACTGCAGTGACACACCTGGAAGAGACACCGTGTCTTTGAGGATGTCTATTTCTTATTCTGTGTAGAACTCCGTGTCTTTGAGGATGTCTATTTCTCATTCTGTGTAGAACTCCCGCATCCGCTCCAGGGCTTCGATGAATGGACTGATGTCCAGGTTGTTGGAGTATCGCAGCAAGTCGGCCAATGTCCGTGTTCCATGCTCGCTGAATGTCTGGTTGCACTGTTCCCACTCTGTTCACGTCAAGAGGTAGCCACCCTTGAGCTTAGATGTCCATGCTGAGTAGTCAGGAAGCCCTGGATAGTTGAGCTTCTCATGTGTGTCAAACCATTCATATGGGAGCCAGCTCTTCTGATGTGTACACCTGTAAGTTTTGACCCATACCTCGTACGAGACTCCTGGGCCGAGGTAGTTCAGCACATCGAGAAACCGTGGCTCAAGTGTTATGAGGAACATGGTCTGACTAGCCTTCTTGGCGACTTTCACTGTACCTGTACTGTCAGTCAGCTCATCGACAAAGTATTTCTTGATGAAGTTCAGGTCATACCGCCCAGAGTTGAACTCCAGTACATGCACTTGGTCACACCACTCCTTGATCAGTCGCTGCTGTTGCTTTGGGAGCTTGTCCAGGTCTGGCAGTATGTACTGTGCCCTAACTCTTGACCGGATTAGAGATGGTCACCGTTGGATCTCCAGCATGAACTCTCTGATCAGTTCTTTGGTGTCAGGATTGCAGAGGTGAGTGGGCTCACTCGTGGCGCCCTCTAAGGAGCAGCCAACTGACACAGAGATAGGTATGTGAGTGCTCTCGATTGTGAGAGTCTCCGTAGGATGAGTCTTGATACCATCTAGGAGTGCTTCGAAGTCGTAAACTATGAAGTGTGGGTATGGGACAGTCCGAACTCGTTTAGGGACGCTTGGATGGTTGGGGCGGATAGAAGGCTTTATCATATGCAGACTGTGGCGCCTCATCCTTCTCGCCAGGACACACAATTTTTGTTTTTCCGCCTGTACAGTGATCAGCACGGCGCCGAAGATTGCATGCCTGTGTAAACCTGTGCTGACAGTGATTGCAGACTAGTGTATGTGCCAGCTTGGAGATGTTCTTGATGTAGAAGGCGTGGTGGTACCACACTCCGATGGTCATGGTGTCACGATAGTAAGCGACTTGCTGATCATGTGCCAGGTGCCCTCTTCAGTTGGTTAATACACGCGAATCCCGATCTTGGTGAAGAACTCTACCTTGTCCAGCTGATCCAGCGAGGTCTTGCGGACATCAGGTACTGTCTTACCATAGAACTGTGTGGCAAGCTCTCGTGCAGGAGCTGTACTTCTATCAGCTTTCGCTCCTCAGTGGACTGCTAGACATCTCCAGAAACACATGTTGTCCCTGTAGGTGTTGAAGGCAGTCATACTCTTCTGTCATATCCAGTCTGGGAGGGGGCCTATCCCAAGCAGAGGTTCGCGGTCGATGACAGCCTTGACCTCAACGTTGATTGATCGAATGAAAGCCCACTTGGTGTTGGGTCGATCGATATTGTCTGTGTCGAGGTGAGTTTGCTCTCTTGCTGCCACCCAGTCCTGAGCTGCTCCTATCATGTTCAGCCTGGGGCTCCCTGGAGCATTCGTGTGGAAGAGCATCACCCTACCGTCTTCGATGTGAGGGATGCGATAGGTATGGGTGCTACATATGGGTAAAAGGCATTTTGGACAGTCTGCTGGATCTTTTGCATGATCTGGCCTGTGAGGGCTCCTTCTAGACCTCTGAAGAATGTCCAGCATACTGACCGGCATCCTCTATCCTCTGTCTCCCTTTCGCCGATACGCTGGTCGAGAATGTGTTCGCTTTCTCGCCTCATGCTCCGGGGTAAGGGTTCAGACCTCAGCCCCCTTATTCTCTGGGCTGGGCTCAGACCTGGACATTCTTAACGAGCCTGCATTTGAGAATTAAGCACTCCAGTGGATGGGCCTCCATCCGCCTCGCCTCACTACAGTCTTGGCTCGCAAGCTAGCAGTCACCTCCTCGTCCAACTGACGACGCTCACGTATCCGCTGCACTTTCATGTGGGATTCCAAGGATCCTCTTTGGTAAGCGCTGGAAAGCTTCCCGTATTCATTGCTCGGGAGAGTCGCTTCTGCCACTCCTTGGCATGGACCTGTCCGATCATCTGGAGCAGGTCGGCTTTCTTGGCCTTAGTGTAGACTCTAGTAGGCCCCCTGCATTGGAGAGTTAAGCGCTCCAGTGAATGCGCCTCCATCTGCCTCGCTACAGCCGTGGCTCGCAAGCTAGCAGTCACCTCCTCGTCCAACTGACTAAACTCACGTATCCACTGCGCTTTCTTGTAGGGATTCCAAGGCTCCTCGGTAAGTGCTCGAAACCTTCCGGTATTCATTGCTTGGTAGAGTCGCTTCTGCCACTCCTCGGCACGGATCTGGTTGATCATCTGGAGCAGGTCAGCTTTCTTGGCCTTAGAGTAGCCTCTAAGGCCGAATTGATTTGCAATAGCGCGAATCTGTGCAACAGCACTCATGGTGTATATCCCTGTGGATGCCTGTCTCTAAATGGGTGTTCAGACCCTATTATGTGTGGCGATCAGTACCTGTGGATGCCTGTCTGGACGTTCAGACCTATTATGTGTGGTGCTGGCGATCAGTACCTGTGGGTGGATGCCTGTCTCTAAATGGGCGTTCAGACCCTATTATGTGTGGCGATCAGTACCTGTGGATGCCTGTTTGGGCGTTCAGACCTATTATGTGTGGTGCTGGCGATCAGTACATGTGGGTGGATGCCTGCCTCTAAATGGGTGTTCAGACCCTATTATGTGTGGCGATCAGTACCGTGGGTGGTGTATAACCCTCTGGATGCCTGTCTGGGTGTTCAGAGCCTATTATGTGTGGCGATCAGTACCTGTCGGTGGTGTATATCCCTGTGGGTGCCTGTCCCTAAATGAGCTGTGCATATGCATGCCCCCATGGATAGGATAGTACGCGAGCATGTATAAAGCCCTATGAGAGAGGTATGACTAAGTCCATAAGAACGCGTAGCATGCATGCGCACGCATCAGATCCACGTGTCAGTATTGTGAGAGAGTGTATGCTTATATTGTACCAAGAAATCATTTCATTCTCGTCCTTCTTGGCATCGATTATGACCGGAATGAAGCGAGAATGTCAAAACTGTTTACCATTTTAAAATTGGACTAGAAATGGCCGAGTTGGCCACAAATGCTAATAGTGAGATTTGAACCTGTGATTTTAACTGTGCTAATAAACACAAAACAATGATGCCCCGCATTAACTACCTCGGCCATGTATGCATTAGTAATTAAAGCTGATAAGTTATGTGTTCTCATTGCTGTATTGCTGCGCCTATCAGTCCCTCTATATCTTGACGTCACTTCGAGATAACACAGTAACAGCGATTTTACAACTCAAGCTCAGAGATAAGATTACTGAGAGGCGAGATTTTAGTGGTGTTGCGGTGGGTCAATCAATAGAGTATTGAATTGCATAGGATTCCTAGGCTGCAGACTGGGGTTCAAATCCGCTCAAAAGACTTCGCTAGAACATACCTGAAATTTCGAAACTAGGTAAGACACTAGGGCCAGGGTAATATGACCAGGTTAGATAAAGACCCACCGCGACACTCCCCAGTGCAGGGGCAAAGCAACACACACACACACACACACACACACACACACACCAGCCGGCTGAAATAGCAACAGGGTTGGGTAGGAGATAGGTGGGGTAAGATAGGTAGGATACGTAGAAAAGTGGCCCACAGATAGAAAAACCTCCTCAGGATATCGGTCAGAATAGAGAGAGAGGCCGGCCACTGGCCGGTATCCTGAAGAGGTTATCCTGGACAGTGGGATCCGCACGCACGCACGCACACACGCACACACTCCTCATCGAATAGCATTATCTGTGAGGAAATGTCTTAAACTATATTATTTAAATGTGGACTGAAAACAGTAGCGGCCATAGCGCAGTTCCAGCCATAACATCAGCAACGTTTGATTTAGCACCATTGATTATACTCACATTATTTGCGATCGGCTATGAACGAGTCAATCCCATTTTTGTATGTTTTTGAGACACCACGTTTGTGTAATTTAAATTTCAAAAGTTGATGTGAACCGGCAACGACAGCGTTTTCAAAGTCTCTAGTATCTTGTTTCTGTTTGCCATTGGATGACGCCCACTCATTAATGACATTAATTAGTTGAGCTTCACAACTGCGCAACTTACTGAAGAAGTGTTGTTGGCGAGTTAGGATGTTATTCTCCACAAAATGGCTCATTAAATTAGAGCAGATGGTGTGTTCCAACATCTTACAGCAAATACAAGTCAGTGAAACTGGTCTGTGTAGTTTCTTGCTAAGAAACGGCCTCGAAAACAACAGGGAATTATTTTTTTATTGTGATACAAAGGGGAGGACGAGCATATGTTTAGTAGGCCTCTGTCGTAATTTGGATGTCTATCAACCGCATAGATGAATACCCTATTAATCTTCAGAAATGTAAAACATTTGTCATCTAACTCCATCGAGGTTATTTATCCTGCCACATCAGCGAGTATATATTGATGCCTGCTAATTCACCATGATGGTGTTACATAGATTGTGACATTCATCCAAACGTGCTTGTCCAACCATAAACGCGGCCATAGCAACATAAATTGTTCTCGAAACGCGGTCGATCTACACGTATAGATCTATATACTATAACATTTCTATGATACAGATCCTTGCATCAACGATGGAAAGGACTCCGAATAAACGGAATTAACTCTTTCACCGACAAATTCGCGAACGCGTCCATTCTTTGCCATATAAAACTTATTCTGTTGAATATTTTGAAATTAATTTGACCCGAAGCTGTTACTGCCAACGTCTTCATTTCAAATTAATTTTAGAATATTCAAGAGTTTTCCTGTTTGATTGCCTTGAAAATGATATATGGGGAATTCATCGGTGACATGGTTAACTCTGTTCAATCACCAGCAGTATCGATAATTTATAGCTATTCAGTCTAATGACTACTGGTTTCATTTGCTTAAAGCATTTAAAATGTTGATTGAGGTAACTTGTTGCTATTTGGGACACAAACAATATTTGCAACACTGAACATTGTTTATCACGTAACAGGAATCAGAATAATAGATGAAACTTCCTGGATGGTACTGCAATTAAAAAGGGCTGGTGCGTGCCGAGAGAGCAACTTCCTCCAGAAACATGTTCCAGCTTAATGTTTTTAAAATGAACACGAGTTATCATTTGAAAGTCACCAGATTAACAAAGGATGGGAAAATTAACAATACCACGCACAGAGAATGGAACACGAGATACTGCATGTGAGTGGTAATGAGAGATGACGCTTCATCGAACGTGATGTTTACAGAGCGCTATATATATACAGAGAGCTCAAATACCATAGAAACCGATGCTATTGCCACGTTGCTATTGTATGAGCCAGAAAGAAAACGCCAAGTCGCAATCAACACGCACATATGGGCCAGTCTATTGTCGAGAAGCAGAAGAAATAAATGTCTTAATTAACATGTGCATATGGACAAACCTGGACTTGATTGGGTTGATCTCTTGGGTTAACCTGCTGTGGAAGTATTAATTTTTCACAATGTGCAGAATAAAGACGCGATCCTTAACCATTGCTACTCTGATGCCAATGTTCTATCCATTACTGCGTCAAAAGCAAAGAAACTGGTGATAATTTTTCAACAAATTTGGTGGAAGATGTTGCTGTCGACAGCAACATCTTTCACCAAATTTGTTGAAAAACGAACACCACTTCATCTTTCAATTTAATTTGAAAGTTTAAAACATTTTTACAGCAGAATAGTATGGGTGAATCAGATTTAGAACCAGAAGTTAGTGAGTATTTATCGCAGGTTAATTTGTCTTAATAATAATAATAATAATAATAATAATAATAATAATAATAATAATAATAATAATCTTTATTTAATGAGGGATTTTAGTTCCTCAAATGATGCATTTTTATCTTCGTTTCCCCCAATATCAGAGAAAACGGTGGGAAAGGTGTCAGTTTTTGGATTGATACTACGTAATATTTTCCAAATATTTCCAGGATTGTGCTTGTCTTCATCTAATTTAGAGCTGAAAAAGTCCCTCTTAGATTTTTCTATTGGTGACATAACCTTGTTCTTTAGTCGTTTATATTCTGTTGTGTTTCCTATCATTTTCTGATAATCCCTTTGCTTAATTGCATCCAGGCTGACAGAATCTTTTTACTCTCCTTTCAATAACAGATGTATGCTTATTTAATATGTTAGTGAATGTTTCCTGCCATTTTTAAGAGCAAGATTTGGATTACTTAATTCATTTACTGCACTCCATTCATACGCTAAAAGATCCTGAATAAACAAATTTTCATTACAATTTTTACCGCTCCGATATTTAATAGCTTGATGTAAATTACGTTGTTGAGAGACTTTACTGCTGCGTACAGTGAATATTGGGTAGTGCCTACTTGAGTAGAATAATATTTCTCCTTATTTGTAACATATATATGGTTAATTATGGTGGCTGTCTTTTTGGTTACTCTAGTGTATTTATTTATGAGCTGGTCAAGATGACAAAGATCTGTAACTGACTGCCATTTTGTATTTGCTGGTTTCGAATGATTAATGTTAAAATCACCAATGAGTACAATATCCGAGTTTTCTGAATAAGCGGGTTCTAACAATGACTCACAATCATCTATCCAACTAGTTGGAGAGCTTGGCGGTCTATAGACACAGCCAACAGAAATGATTTCATTTTGTATTGTTTAATTTCAAGCCACATGACTTCAATATTATGTTTTTCTAAATTGTTTCTCCTACTGTATGACAGAGTGTCAGTTATATATACAGCAATTCCTCCACCTCCACGTTTATGTTTATCTCTTCGCTCTACATTGCATCCTTCTATGTCAATTAATGCGTTTAGATGGCTTGCGTTAAGAAATGTTTCTGTTGCGCATAATATATCTATATATTTTCTACTTTTTGCCGTTATCATCTTTATTGCTGTCATCTTGGGAAGCAAATGCTGAACATTTAGGTGACCTATGAGAAGACCTTTATCATTTATGCTAAGAGCTGGTAGGTCATGTGAAATTACAGTTTGTATAGTCATTTGTACATTTCCAATGGCTTATTATATGTGAATTTTTGGTTTTATCAGAATGAGTCTGATTTTTTTTACTGGATTAACAATGCAATAACAGAATATATTAATATAGTTTATAAAATTTATAAAATTTAAGGTAGTAGGAGACACAGCATCATCATCATCATCGGCAGCAGTTTTATATATAGTTACAGCGGCATTGGGATTAGCAGTATTATCAACAGTAGTAGTAGTAGTAGTAGTAGTAGTAGTAGTAGTAGTAGTAGTAGTAGTAGTAGTAGTAGTAGTAGTAGTAGATGTAGTAGTAGTAGTAGTAGTAGTAGTAGTAGTAGTAGTAGTAGTAGTAGTAGTAGTAGTAGTAGATGTAGTAGTAGTAGTAGTAGTAGTTAATCATAGCACATGCTGTCTTTTGGCTCTGCTAATTACGTCGATTTTAGACGGTTTCTACTACTCACCCATACTTATTTTTTGTCCTGTTGTATAAGTGTATATACGTTAGTTTAGTTATATTTAATTTTGCAAGTTTTGTTGTGGGAGGTTGTTTTTTGCGACGAAAGTTTTCAGGCTGCAGTAATTTATTTATCACTGCTGTGGCCATTTCAGCCGGCCTCCTCTGTTGTGTATCGCTTTTTCTGTCCTATTGTTGTTGGGATTTTTCCCATTTCACGGTCCGTTATATTAGCGCTTTTATTGTTGGCTGACTTTATTTTCTGGCTGTCCGTGCTGGATTTTCAGTCGTAGAGAGAGTCGCTACATTCTCGGCTTACTGTTGAGCTAGAGCGCCGCTATATTATCGCCCTATGCGGTAAAGCATGTCTAGCAAATATAAACAGGAATTGAGTCTTAGGGTGACGACTGGCGGGTGGAGTGTGGGGGCCATTGACCTTTATCATGGCCTGAAAGAGGTTGTTGGTTCGGGTCCCATGGTGTTAAAGGGCCTGATTAATATAAGCAGGTCAGTGTGGCATGTTACGGTATGCAATGAGGGAATTAAAGACAAATTATTGGAGGATGGACTGATTGTCAATGGAGAAGTCTGTAAGGTACAGGAAATAGATTCAGATAAACTGCTAATTAAAGTGAAGGCGCCATTAGAAATACCTAATGAACGAATTAGCGCAGAAATGGCCAAGTATGGTCTAGTAGTTTCAATAGAGAATGAGACGTACCAATTTGACAGATCTCTAGAAAATGGAGTTAGACGAGTGTGGATGAAGGATATTTCAAAACCTCTTCCAAGTACGCTCTCAATTGACAATACGTTTTTTCTGCCGTTATGGTACAGGGGCCAGATCAAGACATGTCGCATTTGTACCAGTACCGACCACCTAGCTAGCGCATGTCCGCATAAGGACAAATGCTTAATTTGTGGGTCAACTGATCACTATAAATGGCGATGTAAGGAAGCAACAAAGAATCAAACTCGAAGTGCTTCAGAACCAAAGAATCATCAGGAGCCTGAACCGGCTGCTGTAGCTGCCGTTTACAAAACGGCTACTGCAGCGGATGTTCATAAACCAGCTAATCCTGTGGTAGTAGACATGGCAGATTCTATTGAGGTATTGAGCGAGAACGTGACACAAACTCCTGTACCAATGGCTAAGGATGTTAGTTTAACATCCGAGTCAGAAAGTCTACAACTAGGGCAAACACGATTCAGATCACAGTCCACTGAAAGCGCTGATAATTCAATACTAGATCAGGCCTCTCTGACTGTTACCTTGAAAGGTGTGGAAGGTAAAACAGATATTGCTGTTGGAGCCAGAAAAGAATTAACAAGCACCAGTTTCAGCATTCCTCGCAAGACAGAAAGTCGTCTTAAGCGACAAAAAGATGACTCAAGTTCAGATTCTGATGTTGAAGAAGACCATGTTCATGATATGTCATATGATTATGATGATAGCGTATCTGTTGCTGATTCGGATATATCTGTCAGTACACAGAGTTCTCAAAATGCGGAAATGGTTATGTACCGCTCAGAAACAGGGCAGGTATTGATCCCTTACATAACAAAGAAGGGTGTGCGCTATCGTCAGTTACGCAATGATTCTGATGTATCAAAATATCAGCATCTGACAGTAATTGAATTAAACACCTCAGAATTCAATGAAAAGATTGGTAAATGGGCGAAAAAGAACTTGAGTAAGAAAAACAAATCAAATTAAAATATGTCAGTTTTAAATTTATGTTTTAAAATATTTTTAATGTTAATTTGCACATTAAATTGCAGAGGTTTAAATGACGAAATAAAACAACATGTACTATTAGATGAATTAAAGGCAAGAAAAGTTGACATTATTATGCTGCAGGAGACAAAATTACAAGATATAGAGGTTATTGAAAGGTTCAGGTGTTTGACGAATGGAGAACTCTATTACTCTGTTGCCAATGAACCGAGTGCAGGTGTTGCAATTTTGTTTCTCCCAAAATGCCTCAGCTGGATAAATATCATTTCTTCTTCATCTGATAACAATGGGCGGTGGGTTAAAGTTGTAATCGACATAGAAGGGTCAAATTACACTTTAGTTTCAGTCTATGCACCGGCGTTGCATTCTGAAAGATGTACATTCTTGTCCAGTATATCACCCATTCTTAATGATAGTGCTGACAATATTATCCTGGGTGGTGATTTTAACTGTGTTATGGATGGGACGCGAGACAGAAGTTCACTTTCTAGCTATGGTGACACATCGCATCGCAGACTTAAAGCTATATGTGATGCAGAACATTTACTGGATAGTTATCGAATATTAAATCCAGAGGGTTGTGATTTCACATGGCATTCAAATAACGGCCAACTCGCCTCTAGAATAGATCGAATTTATATTCAAAGAACATTGAAAGGAACTCTGGTAACTGCTGGTATGTATCCCATTACGTTCTCTGACCATGACATGTTTTACATCACGCTGGATAATGCTGACTGGGTTAAACGCGGCCCTGGATTTTGGAAAATTAATAATTCGCTGCTAAATGAATCTAAATATCAAACTTGTGTTAAAAGTTTTTGGCAACATAAGCTTCGAAACAAAAATTCCCATGACAATTTAATAACATGGTGGGAAGATGTAAAAGTTGGATTTGCCCACATTTCAAAACAATATGCCATTGTGAAAGCGCGAATGATGCGCAAGGAGAAGAAAGCACTTGAGCGTTCTCTGTTTCTCCTAAGTAGGAAGGTTGTGAATGGTGATAGTCAGCATAGTGAACGGCTAAGCGATATAAAATCAAAGCTTACGCAAATAGGTAGATATAGGGCTGAAGGTGCAATAACTAGGAGCAGAACACAAATGTATATCGAAGGAGAGAAACCAACGAAAAACTTTTATGGGCTCGAAAAATCTAGAGGAGTTGAGAAATTAATTAGGAGGTTAAATAACAACGACAGCGGCAACAACGACGGCGGCAACAACGGCAACAACAACA
Source organism: Chaetoderma sp. LZ-2023a (assembly GCA_034401795.1). Taxonomy (NCBI): domain Eukaryota; kingdom Metazoa; phylum Mollusca; class Caudofoveata; order Chaetodermatida; family Chaetodermatidae; genus Chaetoderma; species Chaetoderma sp. LZ-2023a. The sequence continues at coordinate 34,888,752 of CM067370.1, read as the reverse complement.
ACAACAACCAAAATTGCTCTACGCAAAAGGAAATTATGGAAACGGTAGAAACATTTTATCAGATGTTATATAAATCTGATAATAGTAATGATATAAAGTCATCTGAGATGCTAGCCAATGTCAAAAATGCATTCTCAAAATCGAGCACGGAATTCTGTGAGCTCCCATTAACACTAGCTGATCTGACCACTTCTCTAAAACATATGAAGGGTGGCAAAGCTCCAGGAGGTGATGGACTTAGTGTGGAATTCTACCAGACATTTTGGCATCTCATTGGGCCAGAGTTTATTCAAGTAATAAATGAAATTTTCTCACATGGTGGACTCCCTTCTACCATGTCGCAAGCATATGTTCAACTTATATTCAAGAAAGGGAATCGACAGAGCCTAGAAAATTACAGACCCATCTCGCTCCTGTGTCGATTATAAGATTATTTCGAAAGCGCTTGTTAAAAAACTTGCTAGTGTTCTGGATGAAGTTATCCATACCGATCAAACTTGCTCTATTCCAGGCCGCTCTATCTTGACCAATACATTTTTAATTAGAGACATTATACATTTGGTTGAGAAAGGTAATGTCCCAGGAGCCATTATAGGTTTAGACATCGAAAAGGCGTTTGATCGATTAGAATGGGAGTTTATGTTTAAATCACTCAGTTACATTGGTTTGGGACCAAATTTCATAAAATGGATCCGAATTCTCTATGGCAATATTAGCAGCAAATACCTCGTAAACAATTTTAAAAGTCAACCCATTATTTTAGAGCGTGGTGTGCGTCAAGGGTGTTCATTGTCTCCCGTGTTATTCGTCATAGCAATGGAGGCATTAGGAGCAACCCTCAGGGAGGACCCACTTTTTCATGGTATATATATTCATGGTGTAAATCGGCCCATAAAGGTGTCTCAATATTCCGATGACACAACTGTCTTTGCGGGCACCAATGCTGATTTTAAAAGGCTTGACACGATTTTATTGGATTTTCACATGGCCTCTGGCCTGAAGATAAACAAAGCTAAATCAGTTGGATTATTTCTGGGTCAGTGGAAGAGTAGGTGTGATAAGCCACTGGACATCCGATGGACAAATGAATCAATTAAAATTCTAGGTATTCACTTCAGTAGAGAGGGTGAAGAGAACCTTAACTGGGAAGAGAGAATAGCTAAAATGAAGTAAACCTGTAATGCGTGGAAGCATCGGCATTTAACTATTTTCGGCAGAACCTTGGTTATAAATACCTTAATATTTTCAAAGTTATGGTATACAGCCTCTGTTATATATATGCCCAAACATGTGGAATGTGAAATAAATAGAATGGTCCGAGAATTTTTATGGGAAGGTAAGGCATGTCTTGTATCACAGGATGTTTGCATGAATGATTTAATTCATGGCGGGCTTAATCTTGTAGATGTTAGAATGAAGAGCATGTCATTGCGTTTCAAATTTTTTAATGCATTGCTTCATTCTGATATTCAGTGGGCAAATGTATCAAGGTCGTTAATAGAAAGCTTCATAAATCCTTTCTCAACCAAAAGCTTTTTTTGTGCCAAAAATCCTCCCCCGAATTAGACGCGAGTTCCTCCGCATTTTCTCGAGCTAAAAACTGGTTTTGATGCGTTTATTAAAGTTGACGATGTACCACTATACTGGGAAAATGTTTTACAATTGGAGCTATGGGGCAATAATCACATCACTCATCAAGGCAAAGCTATGTACTATCCATCAATGGCAGGGAAAGGCATTAAATATGTATGTGACATTGTTGATCCTATTCGGAGGGAATGGAAATCATTGGCTGAGAGTTGCTACGTTACTGCTCTTCGACCAATAGATGCTACGCGTCTGTTAGCTCGCATACAAGAAGCTATACCGAAAGCTTGGTTCTCTCTATACAGTGCCGATCTTACTGATGAAGAAGCTGAACTAAAATTCATCAGTAATGATAAGGAATTTTCCTGCAGAATGGCAGTAAGCAGCTGGTATAAGCTCCTTAGGGAACTACATGCTATACCTCCAAGAGCTATTTATGCATGGGAGCAGCATGGTTATAATATTCCGAACTGGGAGATAATATGGAAAAACATACATTTACCGAATATTCCCAATCAGGCAAGAGATATAGTTTGGAGACTAATACACAGAAAACTTTGTGTTAAACATCTCATGACAAAAGCAAAACTGTGTGCTGAAGATGATAATAAGTGCGTTTTCTGTGTAAGCTCTGAGGAAACATTGGTACATCTATTCGTTGAATGCCATGTTGTAGTTCAGTTCTGGGTATATGTAAGTAGGATTTTATCAGATCTCGGTGTTCCTACATCGGACATAACACCACACAATATTTTATTTCATGACCTTGCAAATGAGTCACTACAAATAAATAATAAAGTTATTGTGTTAGTCTGCTTAAGCATTGGAATTTGGAGCATTTGGAAACATCGCTGCTCCGTAGTGCATGATGCAAATGCTACTCTCACACACGATCATTTAAAATGTTTAAATGGGATATTTTATGCGTTATTGTCACATTGTGTCAGAGGCGAATGCCATAAGTATATTAAAAAACAAAATCGAAAAACGTTTAAAAGAATATGGTGCAGAGGTAGATTAATATCATTTGAAATTGAAAATGACAATCTGTCCATCAAAACACCGCCATGATTATTTAACCTTTCATTTAATGTGCCGAATACGTAAATATTTTAACACTTATATTACATCCTTGTCAATTTGTGTATAATTTAATGTTGATTATGGAAATATATTTTTAAGAATAAATTTTTAATGTAGATTTACCATTTGGTAGGAAATCGTTTGAATGGAGGCTGTTGCAGCCTGATGTAACTGCCGCTTCCAGTCATTCGGTTTTAAAATTATCAGTCGTCTGTTATTTGTTTTGGACAGAGTAAAATGCACTGTAAAATTCTGGCCTAAAATCATCCTATGTTTATGAATTACAAACGATCCAGTATTATATTTTGGAACCGCCTTATCATTGTAGCTAAGATCGTTATAAAATAGCAGCGAGTTTTGTCATTGTTTAACAATGTACAATCCCGGATAATTTTAGAATCTCTCTCAAAATGTAAAGAGAAATATTTAAATGCCGCGGAGATATTACTATTGCACGCCGCGCTGCTGACAAAGTGTTTGCGTTTAAATGCTCGCGCTTTGTTGGCTATATAAAAGATTACCCGGGCCTATTCAGAATAGAGCATACTAGATGTTTAATTTGATCAAAATAATAAACGTATGGCATTTATTTTATTAGTGTATACTTACTGTGACAGAACAGATATTTCAAAAATACTATTAGGACGAAAAGACTGATAAATATGTAATTAGATTTTTAATGTTAATCAACATTTAATCCTTTGAACCCAGACTTCCACGAATATCACGTTCCGGACAATCGTACGTGTAAGCTGTTGGATGTTTTGAAACTGTTTGGACTGGAACCCGTTGCTGCCATATACAGGAACGACTCCCAGTTAGTTGTGTTTCAAAATATTCAACAGAATATTTATATTTATTAAAATAAAAATGATTTCTTTCGTGTTTGTCCCTTGAAGTTCAAAGAGTTAAATATGTATATTTATTGAGCAGGGATTTTGAAGTATTTTATTATACTGAAAGACAGTTGAATTTTTGAAAGGTTTTTCCTTTTCACTTGCCGTTTATTTACTATTTGTATGCTTGTATGTTGTATGATTTGTACGTCAGTCTTTTGTATATTTTTGGATATGAAAGGTTTTCCGCACGATCCATTGATCGTGTTATCAATAAAAAAAAAAAAGAAAAAGAAAAGTAGTAGTAGTAGTAGTAGTAGATGTAGTAGTAGTAGTAGTAGTAGTAGTAGTAGTAGTAGTAGTAGTAGTAGTAGTAGTAGTAGTAGTAGTAGTAGTAGTAGTAGTAGTAGTAGTAGTAGTAGTAGTAGTAGTAGTAGTAGTAGTAGTAGTAGTAGTAGTAGTAGTAGTAGTAGTAGTAGTAGTAGTAGTAGTAGTTGTACTTGAACTTGTAGTAATAATATCATAATCATCATCATCATCATCATCATCATCAGCCGCAGCCGCAGCAGCAGCAACGGCACTAATAGATAGAGCGGTGCTACATGTAACACTAGCAATATTATCAGTAGTAATAGTAAAAGTAGTACATGTAGCAGCTGCAGAAGCACTAATAGATACAGCAGTGGTAGCAGTAGAAGCAGCACATGTAGTTTTAGTAGTAATAATAGTATCATCAGCACTAATAGCAGCATCAACACATGAATGATTATCATTAGCACTAAGTAAATAATATCTATTTCTTACAAATATCTTATCCATAATCTGTGTATAATCATGTATATCATCATTGCAAGAAATATGAGAATAATAGACAATGTCAGACTCACCCGAGCGGCCTTCAGGAAGATGTACAGATTGTGACAAACTACATGAATCATTAATGTTCACATTATGACTAGAACTATAGGCATTGTTTTTTTATTGGATGGTAGTCCTGTGGAATAGGCACTCCATGGCCGACATACTAATACATTGAGCACTGGCGAGATGTGTGTGCTTCAGCGTTACATTTCCAGCATTTCACAGGTTTCCCATGGTGGCATTGAGAATGTCGATGATTGGTTTCTCCACAGTAGGGGCCTTCTTTATAATCAAGACATAAGAGTCAATAGCTTTAACAAGAACCGATGAGCCAGTCTTATTGAGATGCAGTTTATCTGAATAGAACAATGAAGAGTCTATCACACCAAGTTTACTTTTTGAATAAAACTGTTCCGCTGATTCAATCACTGTGAAATCTAGAAAAGGCTCGCGTGCCTCTAGATTCCTATTGAATCTATGGATGAACGCTTGTCGTCGGCTAACATCACCTCGTGGACACAGTTCACAAATATGTAATTTACAGTTTGGAGCAATTCTGTGTCCTTTATGAGTCCCTCCATGGCCACTAGTGCATCTCCAACAGAACCATCGGAATTATTGGTGCCACCCATGACAATAATATTTTTGTACATTTCGAGTTCGAGAGACACTAGAACGGAATGGATCTTTTCAATTCTGGCAACCTCTGAGACAAATAACCTCCACATTATCACACAGCCCTTTTGGATTGAGCCACTTCATGATGGAACTGTCGATAATAAGCGTCCTTAGGTACACTTGGAGGAGAATCGCTACATATCACTGTCTTTGGCATTTTGTCTGTGACTCCTTTTGCTCCGTCAGTAGAATTTATTTGCACTGGTGGCGGCGGTGGTCGTGGTGGTATAGTTTTAGAAAACCTTGGAGAAGGGATTGGTCATTTGGCATGTTCACAGTCTGGATGTTGTAAAGCTGGAGCCAAACATTCGTTAATATTAACGGTACTGTCATTGTCAGTTTGTTGGGCCACACTATTGGCATTGACTGTAACTGTCATTACACCAATCTCTTTGGTTGAAAAATTAGTTGGCTTAGTCATCAGCTCAGACATCAACCTTTTATTTACCTCCTGCAGCTCCAGTATCTTAGCCTCCTTGCTTAGCAGCTGCTCATTTAGCGTAAAGAGCTGCATCAGGTCTTGTTGACTGGGATGGTAGAGGTTGATTCTGGGAGCACTACACACTGCTGGTGCACTGACATGTGTTGGACTAAATAACTGTTTAGGCACTGTCTCTGCTGTTGTGTTTAGATAGCACAGCTCACTGTCCTGGAGATTGGGAGCACAACCATTTCCACTCTGATTGTCTGATTGTAAATTATCACAATTTGTGCCCTCAATTATGTAAATTTTGTCATCTTTAGGCTTTTCATTAAGCCTAAGCACTTCATTGCTGGCATTATTGGACTTGCCATTGTCATTATTTTCACATTTGCTTTTATAATCATCATCACATATACACGTTTTGTCCACTGGTGATGAAACAACATCTTCAGCATAAACTCTCATTGCTAGAGTACTCAGATCACTTTCCACCCACACAGCTTCCACAGCCTTGGACAGGAAGAGTGTGATGGTTAGTTTGTCATCTGAATCTGATGTCCTGAAGATATGACCCTCATTTCCGTTATCAGTACATGTACGATATTCATTTGTCAACTGTTCATACCATTTCTTTACTGAGTCTAGTTGTGCTAATTTAACTGTAATTGAGTATGTATTATACTTAATATTGTAATGTTCATTCTGTGTTTGCCTAGCTGTTTGTAAACCTAATGAAGTAAATCCGTCAAAATCACCAGAATCAACAAAATCCAGCAGAAGGTGGCTAGAGCTATTCATTTTGTATTTTCAAATATTATTATTAAACTGCTTGAATAATTTCACACCAGAACACCGCTGAAAATTTTATTTCCGAGTTGGAAATAATTGAGCAGGATTCGGAATGAAAGGTGTTAGTTCACACAGTAACTGGCTACAACAGCGTTCTATATATCCAGAATTAAAAGGGTGCCAGCACATTTGCAGAGAGCTGTTCATTAAAACAGGAATGTAAGCTGGCCAAGGTTCTCCACTAAAGTCTATGTAAGAAGAACATTATAGCAGACTGGTCAACAAAAACAACACTGGTATTCGAGTTGGCCAAGATTTTACACTGAAATCCTGTTAAAACAACATCTGTGCTGGAGTTGCCTAGCAGTGATCACTCATGCGTTGGTGTTGTCAATATGATGCATTATGTTCTATCCGCCTAATCACATCTTACAAAAACATTGATGTCGATACACAGATAGAATAGAGGGGCCCATTTCTAGCTATGGCCCGTCCCATTCTAGCTAATACCCGCCAACTCTGTTTATACGCTTTAATTGAGTTTAAAACCCGAAATCCCAAAATGTGTATTTCAAGGTAACTATGCTGTTGTAAACAATTTGACTGAGAGCTGTTGATGCTTATGGCGTCAATACGAATTGGGCTATAGCAGCAAAAGCTCAGTCAAATTAGTCTCAAAATATTCAACAGCATTCGTATTAAATTGTAAATTCATCAAAGACATAGGCAATAGAATTCAGAATGTTATTTTTGTCACTTTCTTCTCGGACATACGTCATTTAGATTATGAAGTCAGGTACTTGAGTGGCAGATTGGATCTCTCCATTAATCAGTCTGTATGGTAACTTACAGGGTTTATTAAGGATGTTCCTCTCGCATAGACATCACCAGATTTCAACTGATCATTAAGGAACTATTTGGACCATGCAGTTTTTCTTTATCAGAGCACACCCAACGAGCATATATTTATTGTTAATATAACGCTTATGGAATTATGTGCGGATGAAATTCAAGTTTAGTTTCGCGGCCATTATCTGAGAGACTGAGAGAATTAATGATACACTTTTACTGGCGTGTTCTCCGTTGTTAAGACCATCTATGCGCGCGGTGCTGTTTAATTACGTTAGAGGCGGCGACCTATATTACTGTCACACTGAAGCCATATCCCTGGCATTAATTGAGACCGTTATAAATACAAATCAGTCTGCGTAAACAAGCTGTGATAGATGCAGTTATATGATGTCTGTGAGATTATTTGAGCAAATTGATGGAGATGTTTGCTAATCCGCCCATTTTTAGCTAAGATTCGCCATACTTTGAACATACAGGCGCTTACATGTATACCTTGAAACTGAGGTTCTGGGACTGCATAGGCTTCACAATATTCAACAGAATGTTTCTTAAATTGTAAATTTACCAAAAACATACAATTCGTACACTTTCGTGACTGCCGTATTGCGAGTGTGGTCCGATACTTGAGTGACATATTGCGTCCCTCTAGTGAGCGCAGATATGTAAGCATACAGCTCTGACATCATCAAATATCTTGCGTCAAGTATGGACATTAGACATGTAGTTGATTCCTATGACGTTTCTACATCAGCATATGTTTAGTTCATTATTTGGTGTTTTATTCATAATTCCACTTGCCAATTATTTTCAGTGAAGGGGTTGTTGGGGTGGGGTGGGGATGAATGTGTATAAGTCTGTGTTTGTTTGTTTCGGGAAATTATTTAATCAATTATTTGTATTTATTAACCCTTACCACTCTGCTGTCTAAATTTCAAATTAAATTAAAAGATGAATCCGTGTTCATTCATCTTTCAACTAATTTGGTAAAGGCTGTTGCTGCGATAGACAGCAACATCAGGCGCCACAATTGTTGAAAAATGTGCACACGTTTCTTTGCTAATAGTAGGGCCAATATATGAAAAATAGCCACCTTATCCCCCAAAAATTGTTCTAAAAGCTTTTTCAACGTTTTGTGGTTGGGTTTGGTGTACTGAAGAACATACTAGTCTACGACAATATGACCATCGGAGTCATTATTTTCAAGATGGCGTCAAAGATGGTCGCCAAAACCATAAAATGTCCATAAGTCGTTAAGTATTCATACTAGACTGGCGATTTTGTTGTTTACCCCCCCCCCCCCCCCAGGTTCATGGTACCTAGCAACACATTAAGAGGAGGTAGACTGCGATGGGGTCTGCAAATATATGAGAAATCCAAGATGGCAGCCAAAACATTAAAATGGCCATGTCGTTAATTATTCATACGAGACTAGTAGTGATTTTGGTGTCTACTCCATGTTTAGCAACATATAATGACCAGGTATTACAACCAGGTAAAATTCCAGGGGGGTTATAAGATATGCAGGAAATTCAACATGGCGTACAAGATGGCCGGCAACACCACAAAAAATTTCCAGCAGTTTTTAACTATTCATAGCAGACTAATAGACCGGTAATTTTGGTGTCTCCCTCTGGATTTTGGTCGTTTAGCAACCAAGTAAGATTACTTAGAATACTATGGAGTTAACACGTAATAGAGAAATTCAAGATGGCGTCAATTCTAGGCCGGCTACGGTGTTGTCTAACTGGTTGTTGGAGGGGTGGGTCCCTAGCTAATTCAATATGACCAATTTTCGTCATTCAAATTCAATCTTCACTTCAATCATTCATCACTTTCAAACTCTTTTTCAATAGCCTGGTTGCTGTTCGGGTTGTCACAAGATTCAGGTTGGCATGTTCCACAGGCAGCAGTACATGGTAGTCTAGATCCTCTAAGCTGCAGTGTGGCGTTTTGCAACCTGTTGGGCAGTTGCAGTGGATTATCTGTAGAAGTTTGTCAGACCTAGATTCATTTTTTGACATAACTGGTTTTTGGACAGATTTTCCGGTCATCATGTGCACTACAACATTTTCTCCATAGATTGTTTCCAGTAAGTTCTTAATACCCGTGCCAACCATAAGAGTTCCTATTGCCCCGAGTAAGTTCATGAACGTGTGGAAACATCCCAACAGAAGAACAGTCGTTTTCAGGTGACTGATGTTTGGTGCATCAGTGACAATCTCAGCCGCCTTCCAATACTCAGGCTGGTCAAATGTTACTATAGGTGGAAAATGGTGTTTAATTACAAGATTGCAAATGAAGTCCAATGTTGACAAAATACAGGTCTTGTCCACAAAGTACACATCAATCTTAGGCAAGAACGTGACAGAAGATACACTTGGGAACGTGCATTATCCCCTGCCAATTAAAGGTGACCTGTTTGAAGTTGAGGAAGTCATCCCAAAAGATGTCAACCCTGCTGTTATAGGCAATAAATGCTGGTAGTTCTTTGAAGACGATGTTGCGCCGCACATTGTTGGCAAAACCGATGCTCTATGATAGGGTTCTTTGTCCTTTCTGCAATGCTGTTCTAAAATATAATGCCGCTATAATCCCCATCCTATGAAAAGTCCCTTTACCATTTATTGTAAGAATATTATGGGCCACATTGTACCTAGCAAAAAACAGTGCCTTGTCTAACAAATTAATCAGCAGCATTCTTCTCAAATCGCAGGACTTCCCCATATGAGGAACAAAATACTATCTCATGAAGTGTGTCTATGATTAATTTAGAATGATACAAATGCTCTGTCTGCACAACAAGACCAACTTGTAATAGAGCCAGGACTGAGTTGCTGAACTTCTTGAATGATAGCTTGATCTATGCCACCAACCTTTCATCTAGTATCTGTACCCACAAACAGGATATCCAATGCTGTGCGCAGTCTGTTGGGAATGAATGCCAATTCGGAATCAAGCTCAAGTGCATCTTTGGGTCGCCCAGATCGTGTGTCCTTAAACTCAAGAATGTTCTGCTTGTGTGAAGGAGCACGTCAAGTCCAGACTAAAGATTTGCGCTACATGAATAATGATACAAGCAATCTGCAGCATGTAGATCACAACCATAGTATTCAACCCGAGCTTCTGCAGTGAAAGCCCAATCATCTGAACAACTATCATAATACTTCAGATCGCTCTTTACAAAGCAATCCTCCTTAACAAACTAGTCTGTGCCTTCTATCGTGATCCTACATCCACAGAAATGACAATCAGTTTTGATATCAAAAGCACATGTAGACTCTCTGGTGCTCCTCTTAGAGGGGGCACTTTTCTTTACAAGTTGTATCTTTTGGTCGTATATACTATTTACGAGTTCTGATGCATTTTATTACCAGCTGTCACATCATCAACTTTTTGTATACTTGCTGCATTGATCCCATCAGCTCCTTTTTGATGAATTTCAAATACATCACTGGTATCTTCAATCTTCTCTCTGCAGATGGGACCAATTTCTTGGCTGACACTGGCTGTACGCATTGTTGGACTAGAAAGAGACCGGGTGTGCGCTATATACCCTAACTCATTTTATCTTGCCCATAAAAGGAATAATACAATGAAGAGATAGGTTAGCAGAATAACACAACCAATTACACCTAAAAAATATAGTGCTGCAGACGACACGGCCAAAACGAATTTTCATTTACTCTTTTTCTCAATGATTTTTTATTTACTTCATAGACCATCTCCTAAAATTACCCCAGGCTATATGTTGTTACATACACAATGTCTGGGAATACGTCTATCATGGAGGCCATACTGAATTCTCAAATATCTTATAGCCCATGACATTCTTGTCCTAATATGTTGCTAGGCACCATGAACCTGGGGGTAGACACCAAACTCCCACCGTGTAGTTTGAATAATTAAGGACGTATGGCCATTTTTAGGGGTTTGATGGCCATTTTGAATGCCATGTTGGATTTCTCAAATATCCAATTCTGCCTGGTCTTAATGTCTTTAGTACACCAAGCCCTACCATAAAACGTTAGACTTTTTGAGCAAATTTTTTGGGGTCAAACCATATATTGACCTGGCTATAATGACACAGAAGATTGCCATCAGAGTGGTATTTAGGGTTATACACCCCAAACAGACCTGTCCGCATTATCCATCCATCACATGACGTCATAATTAACTACGTGGCATGTAAAATAACATCATAATCAATGACGTCATTATGATGTAGATAAGTACGTCACAAATGCATACTTGAAGACGGACTATGCATTATTGTACGAATTGTGTCTTTAATATTTAATAATTATTCCCTGGGCGCTGTTGCTGCCATAGGCAGCCATATCACCCAGTCAAATTACTTAACAGCTTATCTGTATAATTTTCTAGAAATCAATAGTCAGGGAGATCAGGGATCGATCGATCTCACAATGAGCTAGGTGTGCGTGGAGCTTAGCTAGAGGTGGGTGGGGATAGCAAACACTGGAAAGGTCCACTATTGTCTTGATCGGGCGAAAATTCCACAAATAACAATGGAGAGGTGAGTTTTTGTAATCTCTGATTACTCCTGGTATTGTGTTGCACTTTTCAAGTTAGTCAACTGAAGAAAACAAACTAAATAATGTGAATATTTAATACTGATGTTTATTATTGATGCTGTGATCCAGTGATATATAGACAAACTATGTGATGATGAACCCCGTGATGTTGTAACCCAGTGATACATAATAGCCTGATGAACTCCCGCCACCAAGTCTGTCTTGGTTGATTGTAGAGTTGCTGCTATGATCCATGCGACATCTCAAACAGGCTGAAAAAGGTACAATCGATTACACAATCTACATGACTAGAGGGATCCATTTCTAGCCATGCCACGCCCATTTTTTGCTCAGCTCCAGCGCAGTTCAGCCACGTTTTGCACGTGTTGGGATCTTTGAGTACACTTTGAACACTGAATTCCTAGAATCCCAATTTCAATCTAACCATACAGGTAAAGTGTTGAATAGTTTGCAACTAATTTGACTAGGTGCTGTTGCTGCCACAGCACCCAGTTAAATTAGTTTCAACATATTTAACAGAATGCTTATTAATAGTAAATCCATCAACGGCATAATTCGTACACTTGACGGTCTATTCAATACGCATGACGGATCAAGATGCATCATTCATTATGCATTTGTATTGTGACATCAGCCTACATGTGGCATAATTGATTATTACATCATGTACTTGAGTGACAGATCGGATCCATCCAGTTGTAGACCGCCGATTGAAGACCATTCCGAGAATGGTTCTGTTGTAAGCTCATGTTGTCTTAAAGTTCTCATCTATTCTTAAATGACACATACCCTAGCTGAATTTATGATTAGTTGTTACTTTATGGATACTTTAACTAATTAGAACTGTACCCGCCATTTTAGATAGATATTTGCTGGCGCCATTATTTCAGACTCTATTGTCTTCGCCGGTGCACAATTGTTCGTATGAAAGCATTCTCGTAACGCTAAAGCTAGTCATTCGTCATCATCCTCCCACTAACGCTCCCTTGTCGAGTCCCGTGCTTGGAGGCTTTTGGGCTAAGTCCGCGAAACTTCATAAATGAGGTCAATCAACTACCGCCTAATAAAATTGCTCGGTTATTATCATTCTACTAATATACTGTCAATCATATAGATTGACATTCGTGTCTCGCAAGCTCTCCATCGATGTTGGCACGAAGCGACGCCTCTATTTTTAGATTTATAGCGAGATTGAAGCAGTCAGAAATCTGATTGGCTACCTGAAAACCAGTAGCGAACATAGCTAGAAATCGCGGGTTTACAAGTACTGCCTCGAACAGCGAAGCGATGTGAGTGGGTGTATGTTAGTACGATGGTCATTTATCTGCTGGCTTCTAAGATGAGCGTATAGATGCACATAGCATAGTTCAGTACTAGTTGGGTACATTTCCTTTGGTGCAAATGACAACAAATATATTTATAACAAGCTTAGTGAAAACTGTGGCTGCCTATAGCAGCAACAACTTTCCATCAACTTGTTGTCAATAAAATCAGCTGATAATACAATTGTCACTAGATAAAGATTTGATAATAATTTGGCTGAAAATCGTTGACGCAACAACTTTCAATCAAATTGTTCTCAAAATAATCAGCAGTGTAGTCAATGTTGCAAGACATGCTGAAGATATTTCACGCAACCTTATTGACAATAATTTCTGACTATGGCAGCAACAGCGTTGTCAAATTTTTCTCAAAATAATCAGTGGACTTTCTGTTTTGTTTGTGAGCAAGTGCATACACAATTAGTTAGGCCTATATCGTATGCATATTTCAGAGTAAAATATGATCACAAAGATCAAGCAGTCCACCAGCACGTGCACGACCACGCCTACTGTGAATCATCGTCCTATCGCACGGGCTCGCCCTCCCACTAACGCTCCCGTGTCGAGTCACCTGCTTGCAGGCTTTTGATGTCTGGGCTAAGTCCACGAAACTTCATAAATGAGGTCAGTCAACTACTGCCTAATAAAATTGCTCGGTTATTATCATCCTACTAATATACTGTCAGTCACATAGATTGACATTCGTGTCTCGCAAGCTCTCCATCGATGTTGGTACGAACCTTTTTAGATTTATAGCGAGATTGAAGTAGGCAGAAATCTGATTGACTACCTGAAAATCGGCAGCGAACATAGTGAGAAATCGCGGGTTTGCAAGTACGGCCTCGAACAGCGTAGCGATGTGAGTGGGCATATGTTAGGATGATGACCGTGAATAGAATAATACGCTTACCTCCTGATTGACAATGAAATGAACAGAATTTTCTAGCATATCTGAGACTGGGTGTAGATTCCGTATATCATATAGGCCTAACTTATTGAATATGCATTTGTTAGCTAACAAAAAAGAAAGGCTGCTGATTATTCTCGGAAAAATTGACAACACTGATGCTGCCTGAGTAAGAAATGACTGTCAATAAACTTGCTTGAAATATCTTCATAAGGTCTTGCAACACTGACTGTCCTCCTGATTATTTTAAAAACAATTTGACTGAGAGTTGTTTCATCAACGATTTTCGAGCCAAATTGTTGTCAAAACATTGTCTAGTGACAATTGTATTATCAGCTGATTATTTTGAAACAATTTGATGGCAAGCTGTTGCTGTTATAGGCAGCAACAACATTCAGTAAACTTGTTATAGATATATTTGTTTGTATTTGCACAATAGGACATATAGAACTAGTACTGTACTATGCTATGCTTACTTTGCCCTCTTCTTGGAAGATAGGAAAAGAATGACCAGCATCAGCTTTATGAGAATGGTTTTATACGAACAAAAGCTCACCGGCGAAGATAATAGGCCGAGTTTTGGCGAAAACTCTCGTAGCTATTCTAAGATAGATGAGCATGTGATCAGCTACCCTCGCGTGTTTAAATTACATTGATTTCAAAGTACTAAGCAGCAAATGCGCACTTACATTTAATGTTATCGACTCATTACAATAGAGGGATCCAATCTGGTATTAAAGTATCTGAGGCCATAAGCAATGGATGAATACAATCTGTCACTTAACTATATGATGTCATAATCAATTACATCACATGTAGGCTGATGTGACAATCAAAATTATTAATGAATGATGTGACGATGTCCATCATGAACACTTAACAGTCCACGAAGTGTACGATTTGTATGTATTTACTATTTAGTAAACATTCTGTTGAATATTTTGAAACCAATTTGACTGGGCGTTGTTGCTGCCATTATTCAACAGTTCAACTGTCAAGTTATCTTGGGATTCTGGGAATTCTGGGCTCGATCGATCCAATCACTGGCAAAGCGTGGGCGGAGCCTAGATAGAAATGGGTGGGGCATAGGTAAAAGTGTAATCATCCACTATGACACGTATTAGCTGATGTCACCATAAAAATGACGCATTGGTCTCCATCATGTACCTCCAAGTACGTCAAGTACACAAATTGTATGTGTTTGATGGATTTACTAGTTACTAAATATTCTGTTGATTATTTTGAAACTAATCTGACTGGGAGCTGTTGCTGCCAAGGGAAAGGGAAAATATGTTTCTGGAACTCATTAGTTAGTCATTAATATGTCAGCGTGTTTCAGACAAAATATAATAAATTGGTTACCTATTAAAATTCTGTTCAATATTTTAAAAACCAATTTGACCTGAAGCTGGTGCTGCCTAGCTTTCAGTAAAATTGGTTTCAAAACATATTTAACAACATGTATATTATGAGATACTGGGATTTCAGGTTAAAATGGGCAAAATGTGATAATTGTTTTTGATTTGTGGGGATTTTAGTTTTCCGGGCCACATGGTTCTAGCTCTGTTAGTCCTTGCCTTAATCCGGCTCTGGTGTCTTATCTATGAGCAATTATACGTAAAATTTCCATGTATTAATATCAGCTAACAACCACAATTTTAAATTAAAATGTATATGCTATCACTTTGACAAAACAGCTTCCAACATACAAAATATAGAGATAAATTTATGTCCCCAGAAGCTTAGGATGGACAACAAAAAACGTTACCTGTTAAAACTCTGTAATCCATGCCATAGTAAGATGTGAAAACACCATCACCACTATGAACAGTACCTACTAACAACTATCTAACCCATATACCAGTACACTATCTTTAACCATAAACTTGTCTATTATCCATCATTCATTTCACACAAGTGTGTAACTTATGCCCTATCATAAAGTAGACAACAGACCAGGTTAGGTAAGGCTAAGGTAGTCATGTTAGTCTGTATCTAGATAATAAAAACAGGGTTAGAATACTAATGTATAAGACTAACTTAAGTTTATTTTGATGAACTTTCACCCATATAACAACAAAATATTCTAGTAGTAAGAAATATTGCATTTGTTAGATAATCATGATTGTCCCCTCAAGATTGGTCAAGAAAATGGACATCTTTGCTTAGTGAATGTCCATTCGTAGTCCAAGAGAAGACTATTTTTGAAAAATTATCACTAGAATGACTGGCTCGGTTATCGAGCCAGGCATTCAGTGATAAAATTTCAAAAATATTTTTGACTTAATTTCTTGGCCTGCACCTGTAACTAATCCTAAAACCATTGTAGAGACGGGTTTGATCAGATGATGGTTAAACCGTACAACTCTGAGGTCAAAATTAAATTAAAAGATGAACTGATGTTCAACTGCTCATTTTAAAATAAATTTGGTGAAAGATGTTGCTTTCGTAGACAGCAACATCGTCCACAAAAATTGTAGAAAAACGTACATTAGTTTCTTTGCTATTGGCAGACTAAAAGATAGAACATTGACATCAGAGTGGTGAGGGTTAATAACACCGTGTTTGTGATTTTACTGATTTTATTTTATTTTTTGTGACCAATATTAAAATTTATTTTACAGTTTCATAAACAAATTGAGCTGTGATGTACTGACATATTGTGCGCCTGTAGCATCTCTAGTAGTGCTGTTCGGTATTGATATTTTGTTCGTTACTGATATCGGTATTTTTGGTCCCAATTACCTCGGTATGGGTATTGCATTGATGCTTCTGCACTCTTTTATGAGGTTACATTGCAAGTGTTTTTTCAAATTTGTTGTATTGTCATTATTCGCCAATACATTCCGGTTTACTATGGATTCGTTTGAAATAATGTCCACGCACTAGACATTTTGACTTATATAATAATTGACAGACCGTACAACATTATGATATGTAGTGAGGATTGCCTGTGCAAATTTCATGGAATTCTCTCTTTGGTGCGATCTGAGGCATTTTTTTTTAGTACTGAAATTTTGGTAATTTGAGATTTGCTCGGTACAGTATTTCGATATTGTTGTGATATTGATATCGAATGGTAATTTCGGCATACCTAACAGCTCTAATGTCTAGTAAGGCTGAAAATCACCAAAAGAACAAAGGTAAATATATGAGGGAAGGATGATAAGGAGTAATAAAAAAATAAGGAAAAAGATAAAGAAACCAAATATTGAAGATAATCTGTCACCTGTACTTACTTCATATGCTCATGCGGGGTCCTGCTAATGAATAAAGCAGAGTGGAAAATAATATCAATTCATGTGTTCAAATAAAACAACTATCACATATTTTTTATGATGCCAATCTGACAAATGGCTTGGAACTAATCTGTGTTAAAGGTAGAAACTAAGTGCCAGATAAATTAATTTCAAACATTATCAGCAAACTAACTGTGAATTAAAATTGAAATATTGTGATTTCAGAGTTGAGGAGCCTAAATTATGACTGTCATACAGTTGGACTCTGTGATATGGTCAAACCTGACGTGATATTACACATCTTCCTTTGCAGGCAAATTGTTGTGGTTCTTAAGTGTAGGTGGTCTTAATGAATCACCATCTTTTCATCCCATGATTGACTTACAACAACATGTGAGCTGTATTAAGCCCCCACATGATATTAGCACCCACGTGTTGATGAGCCATAAAGTGTCCGCTATAGACAGGTTTGTCTGTGTTAATGAGCATATGTCCAGCAAAGGCTGTGTGGTGACTTCATAGTATGTGGAATTACAGCACACTCAAAGGCTTTAGATCATATGTCCAGCAAAGGCTGTGTGGTAACTTCATAGTATGTGGAATTACAGCACACTCAAAGGCTTTAGATCATATGTCCAGCAAAGGCTGTGTGGTAACTTCATAGTATGTGGAATTACAGCACACTCAAAGGCTTTAGATCATATGTCCAGCAAAGGCTGTGTGGTAACTTCATAGTATGTGGAATTACAGCACACTCAAAGGCTTTAGATCATATGTCCAGCAAAGGCTGTGTGGTAACTTCATAGTATGTGGAATTACAGCACACTCAAAGGCTTTAGATCATATGTCCAGCAAAGGCTGTGTGGTAACTTCATAGTATGTGGAATTACAGCACACTCAAAGGCTTTAGATCATATGTCCAGCAAAGGCTGTGTGGTAACTTCATAGTATGTGGAATTACAGCACACTCAAAGGCTTTAGATCATATGTCCAGCAAAGGCGGTGTGGTAACTTCATAGTATGTGGAATTACAGCACACTCAAAGGCTTTAGATCATATGTCCAGCAAAGGCTGTGTGGTAACTTCATAGTATGTGGAATTACAGCACACTCAAAGGCTTTAGATCATATGTCCAGCAAAGGCTGTGTGGTAACTTCATAGTATGTGGAATTACAGCACACTCAAAGGCTTTAGATCATATGTCCAGCAAAGGCTGTGTGGTAACTTTATAGTATGTGGAATTACAGCACACTCAAAGGCTTTAGATCATATGTCCAGCAAAGGCTGTGTGGTAACTTCATAGTATGTGGAATTACAGCACACTCAAAGGCTTTAGATCATATGTTCAGCAAAGGCTGTGTGGTAACTTCATAGTATGTGGAATTACAGCACACTCAAAGGCTTTAGATCATATGTCCAGCAAAGGCTGTGTGGTAACTTCATAGTATGTGGAATTACAGCACACTCAAAGGCTTTAGATCATATGTCCAGCAAAGGCTGTGTGGTGACTTCATAGTATGTGGAATTACAGCACACTCAAAGGCTTTAGATCATATGTCCAGCAAAGGCTGTGTGGTAATTTCATAGTATGTGGAATTACAGCACACTCAAAGGCTTTAGATCATATGTCCAGCAAAGGCTGTGTGGTAACTTCATAGTATGTGGAATTACAGCACACTCAAAGGCTTTAGATCATATGTCCAGCAAAGGCTGTGTGGTAACTTCATAGTATGTGGAATTACAGCACACTCAAAGGCTTTAGATCATATGTTCAGCAAAGGCTGTGTGGTAACTTCATAGTATGTGGAATTACAGCACACTCAAAGGCTTTAGATCATATGTTCAGCAAAGGCTGTGTGGTAACTTCATAGTATGTGGAATTACAGCACACTCAAAGGCTTTAGATCATATGTTCAGCAAAGGCTGTGTGGTAACTTCATAGTATGTGGAATTACAGCACACTCAAAGGCTTTAGATCATATGTCCAGCAAAGGCTGTGTGGTAACTTCATAGTATGTGGAATTACAGCACACTCAAAGGCTTTAGATCATATGTCCAGCAAAGGCTGTGTGGTAACTTCATAGTATGTGGAATTACAGCACACTCAAAGGCTTTAGATCATATGTCCAGCAAAGGCTGTGTGGTAACTTCATAGTATGTGGAATTACAGCACACTCAAAGGCTTTAGATCATATGTCCAGCAAAGGCTGTGTGGTAACTTCATAGTATAATAATAATAATAGTACATTTTTAGAGCGCTTAATCCATGCAACTGCATGCTCTAAGCGCTAAACCCATTGTGTACAGTATGTGGAATTACAGCACACTCAAAGGCTTTAGATCATATGTCCAGCAAAGGCTGTATCGTGCCCAAGAAATATTTGACTATATTATAATATTGTTTATATTTAATGTAAAAATAATTGTATCAAAAAAACCCCATTGTGTACAGTCTAGACTGGTTTGAAGTCAGTGGCACTAAGCAGCTCATCAAGAAACAATAGCATATTTACAAGGACGTATTACCAGTTATTATTGAACTGTTTAATTGTTAAATAATCTGCTGGGCTTACTACAGAGAGCCAGCTACTAAGTCATTAATTGACCCATTGTGTTTGAAGAAACATACAACCAGCACAAGAGAGTATTAACCCTTTGAGCCTTACGGCATACATATATGTATTGCAATTTATGATGTTATACTTATTCTGCTGAACATTTGGGAAATGATTTAATTGAAGGTTGTTGCTGCCAGAGGCAGCAAACATTTTCTGTTAAATTATCTGAAAAATATTCAATAGTTGCTTTGTATGAATGTTATAAAAAGTAAATACAATTAGTACAGCATTGGAATGAAAGGGTAAATCCTCATACTATGGATATATTTTAAATATAGAGATTTAACCATTATACTGCTGAACCCAGATATTAACAATTTATAATTCTAAAATGGAATCTGTATTGCTGGCAGACCAGTCTGCCTGCAATAATAATTTAATTCAGTAAATTCAGCATTACAATGGTTAAGTAGCTACATGAGGTTTAAGCCTGATATTATTAAGGATTGTATTTAATTGAATATATTGCTGAAAATTCATGTTTTTACAAATTATTGAACAGACATGTTTGAATGGTGAAAGTTTGTTTGCCTGGAAACTAGTATGCTATATATGTGTGAAATTATTTTTAAAAGGGAAGGAGTTGAGAGCTAGGAGAGCATGTCAGTGAGTAAGTTTGTAAATGCAGAGAGTTATGTAGAGTTTTGAATATATAAAGTTGCTATGTAAAGTTATTGAATTTGAATTTGAAAAACAAAGTACAATTTAAGACTGCGTTGTTGTCGCTCTCTGGAATAATTATAGTCAACCTTCAGAAGAGAGAAATTAACATCGGTCTATCCAGTAAATAGTCTAATAGACAATCATCAGTCCGCCTGCCACTCCATCCGACAGAACGTATAGTCAGAGGCTCGCCCCCAGAGCTGCAATACAAACCCTGGTTACCTTAATTTGGTGGAGGACCGGTTGTGTTGAAGTAGATTTCTTCAACACACTTTTCCAACCTCTCGACAAGCCAAGCGAGTAGTCATCTAATGTGTGTACCAAGTACCAAGCGAGTATAATCATCTAAATAGCCAAGCGAGTGTATCAGGATCATAAACTTTAAACCTGTGTTAGATATGAATATACGTAACCCAGGATGTACTTGTTGTTGCCATACATCCGTAATGAATCCAGTGCCAACAATGCCAAGTGTGATACCTGTGCAGAACCAGCATATGTCAGCGTCATTAGCTGTCCGCATGAGTCAGCAGAATCCAGTGCAATCAGTGAGTAAAAGGAACACAAATTCAAATAGTCATCATGGTGTCTTTCGTCAGCCTGGACCTTCAACCAGCAGCAGTGCCAGCCAGATGTCTCACCACAACAGGCAGAAACATGTTTGTGGGCGATGTGGAGGTAAGAAAAGCAGGTCACATAGTGAAAACACTTGTCATTATCAAAATTTCAGATGCTGGTTTTGTTCTAAAATTGGTCACAAACAAAATATGTGCTACAGTAAACCCCTAAATGGTAGACTAAATCATCATAATTCTAATGCTAAGGTTAATGTTCACCATAGGCATAATATATATGTTAATAATAATGTACAGAAATTGAAATCTCCATGTAATAAGAATTCGTCTGTTCAAATGGCTAACAAGCCAAGAAATAGTGTAGTGAAATCACGTAATCAACACACTACACCATATCAAATAGTGAACACTAAATCGAACTCGCAATCAAAACAAGACAATTTTGTATCATCTTTAAATGTAAAAGCAAGTGCATTTGAGACTTCTAAGAAAATCCTGTCGTGCCCTGTAAAGAAAAATTTCTCAAGCAATATAAATCAGTCTCTTGCTTGGAAATCACCACAAAGTGTAATTAATTGTGCTAAAAATGAACAACGATTGGATTCAAAGCCAATAATTAATCCTTCCAAATTTACAGAAACAAAACATGTGTCAAAATCAACTCAGACTGCTGCTAATGAAACTTACACTGCTACTGTTGCAACCGAAACCTGTAATCTTCCTTCAGCCATGTCTGCCACTTGTTCTGTAGATACGCACAATGCATCTACATGGACAGATTATTTATCTGATGAAAAGTCAGTCCAGACAACACCAACAGAAGAAAGTAATCTGTCATGCAATTGCATTGATAAGCAAGCACTGCTAATTAAGCAAGAAACAGAAATATATGCATACAAGGACCAAATAAAAAAGGACAAGGAAGATTACAACAGCAAATTTACTGAATTTCAAAATACCTTTTCAGAGCTCCATAATATAAATCTGTCTCAGCGACAAAGAATTGAAAATCTTCAACTAGAAAATATGCAACTTAAAGAAAATTATGAAAGATTAGTGAATGAAACTCAAAGGTCATCAAATTATAATCAATATTCAGCCATTAAGTTCAATAACAAAGGTCAATATAATAGAAGGAATTAAATACATGTATAGTCACAGTAAGAAAAATCATTTTGTTGACAAGTGCTCTCTGCTATGTTCCTGTGATTCTGACTGAAACATTTCCAGTTAAACATGTTTTAAAAAGTTGTGGTTGAATCAGTCAGAACCATTACATCACAGTCATCAGATGTGTTATTATTGTGAACTGTCATTTCAGCTGCTGAACCTGAATGATGTACTGGAGCTACATGGGATAATTATATTGTGTGAAATTTCCATCATCGCATCAGCTAAATTGTGCTACATTCGCTAAATGAAATGGATTACAGATTTATAGTTTTATATTTTAAATGAAGATAATGTATTTATATACATGCGTATGTAGGATATATGTGATGAAATCTATAAGTGATGCGGTTATGGAAGTATTATACAGATGCCAGATTCTTGAGGAGCCATGATGTGACCAGCTTCAGGGACAGTCGTTGACAGTGCCATGATTATAATGTTATATATTTTTCTAATGTCAGGGACTGGCATTAGCGGGAGCGGAAGGAAATTATCGTGCCCAAGAAATATTTGACTATATTATAATATTGTTTATATTTAATGTAAAAATAATTGTATAAAAAAAACCCCATTGTGTACAGTCTAGACTGGTTTGAAGTCAGTGGCACTAAGCAGCTCATCAAGAAACAATAGCATATTTACAAGGACGTATTACCAGTTATTATTGAACTGTTTAATTGTTAAATAATCTGCTGGGCTTACTACAGAGAGCCAGCTACTAAGTCATTAATTGACCCATTGTGTTTGAAGAAACATACAACCAGCGCAAGAGAGTATTAACCCTTTGAGCCTTACGGCATACATATATGTATTGCAATTTATGATGTTATACTTATTCTGCTGAACATTTGGGAAATGATTTAATTGAAGGTTGTTGCTGCCAGAGGCAGCAAACATTTTCTGTTAAATTATCTGAAAAATATTCAATAGTTGCTTTGTATGAATGTTATAAAAAGTAAATACAATTATTACAGCATTGGAATGAAAGGGTAAATCCTCATACTATGGATATATTTTAAATATAGAGATTTAACCATTGTACTGCTGAACCCAGATATTAACAATTTATAATTCTAAAATGGAATCTGTATTGCTGGCAGACCAGTCTGCCTGCAATAATAATTTAATTCAGTAAATTCAGCATTACAATGGTTAAGTAGCTACATGAGGTTTAAGCCTGATATTATTAAGGATTGTATTTAATTGAATATATTGCTGAAAATTCATGTTTTTACAAATTATTGAACAGACATGTTTGAATGGTGAAAGTTTGTTTGCCTGGAAACTAGTATGCTATATATGTGTGAAATTATTTTAAAAAGGGAAGGAGTTGAGAGCTAGGAGAGCATGTCAGTGAGTAAGTTTGTAAATGCAGAGAGTTATGTAGAGTTTTGAATATATAAAGTTGCTATGTAAAGTTACTGAATTTGAATTTGAAAAACAAAGTACAAGTTAAGACTGCGTTGTTGTCGCTCTCTGGAATAATTATAGTCAACCTTCAGAAGAGAGAAATTAACATCGGTCTATCCAGTAAATAGTCTAATAGACAATCATCAGTCCGCCTGTCACTCCATCCGACAGAACGTATAGTCAGAGGCTCGCCCTCAGAGAAAACAACAATATACAAACGCCGGTTACCTTAGCTGTGTGGTAACTTCATAGTATGTGGAATTACAGCACACTCAAAGGCTTTAGATCATATGTCCAGCAAAGGCTGTGTGGTAACTTCATAGTATGTGGAATTACAGCACACTCAAAGGCTTTAGATCATATGTCCAGCAAAGGCTGTGTGGTAACTTCATAGTATGTGGAATTACAGCACACTCAAAGGCTTTAGATCATATGTCCAGCAAAGACTGTGTGGTAACTTCATAGTATGTGGAATTACAGCACACTCAAAGGCTTTAGATCATATGTCCAGCAAAGGCTGTGTGGTAACTTCATAGTATGTGGAATTACAGCACACTCAAAGGCTTTAGATCATATGTTCAGCAAAGGCTGTGTGGTAACTTAATAGTATGTGGAATTACAGCACACTCAAAGGCTTTAGATCATATGTCCAGCAAAGGCTGTGTGGTAACTTCATAGTATGTGGAATTACAGCACACTCAAAGGCTTTAGATCATATGTCCAGCAAAGGCGGTGTGGTAACTTCATAGTATGTGGAATTACAGCACACTCAAAGGCTTTAGATCATATGTCCAGCAAAGGCGGTGTGGTAACTTCATAGTATGTGGACTTACAGCACACTCAAAGGCTTTAGATCATATGTCCAGCAAAGGCTGTGTGGTAACTTCATAGTATGTGGAATTACAGCAGACTCAAAGGCTTTAGATCATATGTCCAGCAAAGGCTGTGTGGTAACTTCATAGTATGTGGAATTACAGCACACTCAAAGGCTTTAGATCATATGTCCAGCAAAGACTGTGTGGTAACTTCATAGTATGTGAAATTACAGCACACTCAAAGGCTTTAGATCATATGTCCAGCAAAGGCTGTGTGGTAACTTCATAGTATGTGGAATTACAGCACACTCAAAGGCTTTAGATCATATGTTCAGCAAAGGCTGTGTGGTAACATCATAGTATGTGGAATTACAGCACACTCAAAGGCTTTAGATCATATGTCCAGCAAAGGCTGTGTGGTAACTTCATAGTATGTGGAATTACAGCACACTCAAAGGCTTTAGATCATATATCCAGCAAAGGCTGTGTGGTAACTTCATAGTATGTGGAATTACAGCACACTCAAAGGCTTTAGATCATATGTCCAGCAAAGACTGTGTGGTAACTTCATAGTATGTGGAATTACAGCACACTCAAAGGCTTTAGATCATATGTCCAGCAAAGGCTGTGTGGTAACTTCATAGTATGTGGAATTACAGCACACTCAAAGGCTTTAGATCATATGTTCAGCAAAGGCTGTGTGGTAACTTCATAGTATGTGGAATTACAGCACACTCAAAGGCTTTAGATCATATGTCCAGCAAAGGCTGTGTGGTAACTTCATAGTATGTGGAATTACAGCACACTCAAAGGCTTTAGATCATATGTCCAGCAAAGGCGGTGTGGTAACTTCATAGTATGTGGAATTACAGCACACTCAAAGGCTTTAGATCATATGTCCAGCAAAGGCGGTGTGGTAACTTCATAGTATGTGGAATTACAGCACACTCAAAGGCTTTAGATCATATGTCCAGCAAAGGCTGTGTGGTAACTTCATAGTATGTGGAATTACAGCAGACTCAAAGGCTTTAGATCATATGTCCAGCAAAGGCTGTGTGGTAACTTCATAGTATGTGGAATTACAGCACACTCAAAGGCTTTAGATCATATGTCCAGCAAAGGCTGTGTGGTAACTTCATAGTATGTGGAATTACAGCAGACTCAAAGGCTTTAGATCATATGTCCAGCAAAGGCTGTGTGGTAACTTCATAGTATGTGGAATTACAGCACACTCAAAGGCTTTAGATCATATGTCCAGCAAAGGCTGTGTGGTAACTTCATAGTATGTGGAATTACAGCACACTCAAAGGCTTTAGATCATATGTCCAGCAAAGGCTGTGTGGTAACTTCATAGTATGTGGAATTACAGCACACTTAAAGGCTTTAGATCATATGTCCAGCAAAGGCTGTGTGGTAACTTCATAGTATGTGAAATTACAGCACACTCAAAGGCTTTAGATCATATGTTCAGCAAAGGCTGTGTGGTAACTTCATAGTATGTGGAATTACAGCACACTCAAAGGCTTTAGATCATATGTCCAGCAAAGGCTGTGTGGTAACTTCATAGTATGTGGAATTACAGCACACTCAAAGGCTTTAGATCATATGTCCAGCAAAGGCTGTGTGGTAACTTCATAGTATGTGGAATTACAGCACACTCAAAGGCTTTAGATCATATGTCCAGCAAAGGCTGTGTGGTAACTTCATAGTATGTGAAATTACAGCACACTCAAAGGCTTTAGATCATATGTTCAGCAAAGGCTGTGTGGTAACTTCATAGTATGTGGAATTACAGCACACTCAAAGGCTTTAGATCATATGTCCAGCAAAGGCTGTGTGGTAACTTCATAGTATGTGGAATTACAGCACACTCAAAGGCTTTAGATCATATGTCCAGCAAAGGCTGTGTGGTAACTTCATAGTATGTGGAATTACAGCACACTCAAAGGCTTTAGATCATATGTCCAGCAAAGGCTGTGTGGTAACTTCATAGTATGTGGAATTACAGCACACTCAAAGGCTTTAGATCATATGTCCAGCAAAGGCTGTGTGGTGACTTCATAGTATGTGGAATTACAGCACACTCAAAGGCTTTAGATCATATGTCCAGCAAAGGTTGTGTGGTAACTTCATAGTATGTGGAATTACAGCACACTCAAAGGCTTTAGATCATATGTCCAGCAAAGGCTGTGTGGTAACTTCATAGTATGTGGAATTACAGCACACTCAAAGGCTTTAGATCATATGTCCAGCAAAGGCTGTGTGGTAAGTTCATAGTATGTGGAATTACAGCACACTCAAAGGCTTTAGATCATATGTCCAGCAAAGGCTGTGTGGTAACTTCATAGTATGTGGAATTACAGCACACTCAAAGGCTTTAGATCATATGTCCAGCAAAGGCTGTGTGGTAACTTCATAGTATGTGGAATTACAGCACACTCAAAGGCTTTAGATCATATGTCCAGCAAAGGCTGTGTGGTAACTTCATAGTATGTGGAATTACAGCACACTCAAAGGCTTTAGATCATATGTCCAGCAAAGGCTGTGTGGTAACTTCATAGTATGTGGAATTACAGCACACTCAAAGGCTTTAGATCATATGTTCAGCAAAGGCTGTGTGGTAACTTCATAGTATGTGGAATTACAGCACACTCAAAGGCTTTAGATCATATGTCCAGCAAAGGCTGTGTGGTAACTTCATAGTATGTGGAATTACAGCACACTCAAAGGCTTTAGATCATATGTCCA
The DNA here is from genome assembly GCA_034401795.1 of Chaetoderma sp. LZ-2023a. Lineage (NCBI taxonomy): Eukaryota > Metazoa > Mollusca > Caudofoveata > Chaetodermatida > Chaetodermatidae > Chaetoderma > Chaetoderma sp. LZ-2023a. The sequence continues at coordinate 34,861,619 of CM067370.1, read as the reverse complement.
GCAAAGGCTGTGTGGTAACTTCATAGTATGTGGAATTACAGCACACTCAAAGGCTTTAGATCATATGTCCAGCAAAGGCTGTGTGGTAACTTCATAGTATGTGGAATTACAGCACACTCAAAGGCTTTAGATCATATGTCCAGCAAAGGCTGTGTGGTGACTTCATAGTATGTGGAATTACAGCACACTCAAAGGCTTTAGATCATATGTCCAGCAAAGGTTGTGTGGTAACTTCATAGTATGTGGAATTACAGCACACTCAAAGGCTTTAGATCATATGTCCAGCAAAGGCTGTGTGGTAACTTCATAGTATGTGGAATTACAGCACACTCAAAGGCTTTAGATCATATGTCCAGCAAAGGCTGTGTGGTAAGTTCATAGTATGTGGAATTACAGCACACTCAAAGGCTTTAGATCATATGTCCAGCAAAGGCTGTGTGGTGACTTCATAGTATGTGGAATTACAGCACACTCAAAGGCTTTAGATCATATGTTCAGCAAAGGCTGTGTGGTAACTTCATAGTATGTGGAATTACAGCACACTCAAAGGCTTTAGATCATATGTCCAGCAAAGGCTGTGTGGTAACTTCATAGTATGTGGAATTACAGCACACTCAACGGCTTTAGATCATATGTTCAGCAAAGGCTGTGTGGTAACTTCATAGTATGTGGAATTACAGCACACTCAAAGGCTTTAAATCATATGTCCAGCAAAGGCGGTGTGGTAACTTCATAGTATGTGGAATTACAGCACACTCAAAGGCTTTAGATCATATGTCCAGCAAAGGCGGTGTGGTAACTTCATAGTATGTGGAATTACAGCACACTCAAAGGCTTTAGATCGTATGTCCAGCAAAGGCTGTGTGGTAACTTCATAGTATGTGGAATTACAGCACACTCATAGGCTTTAGATCATATGTTCAGCAAAGGCTGTGTGGTAACTTCATAGTATGTGGAATTACAGCACCCTCAAAGGCTTTAGTTCATATGTTCAGCAAAGGCTGTGTGGTAACTTCATAGTATGTGGAATTACAGCACACTCAAAGGCTTTAGATCATATGTCCAGCAAAGGCTGTGTGGTGACTTCCTAGTATGTGGAATTACAGCACACTCAAAGGCTTTAGATCATATGTTCAGCAAAGGCTGTGTGGTAACTTCATAGTATGTGGAATTACAGCACACTCAAAGGCTTTAGATCATATGTCCAGCAAAGGCTGTGTGGTGACTTCGTAGTATGTGGAATTACAGCACACTCAAAGGCTTTAGATCATATGTCCAGCAAAGGCTGTGTGGTGACTTCATAGTATGTGGAATTACAGCACACTCAAAGGCTTTAGATCATATGTCCAGCAAAGGCTGTGTGGTACCTTCATAGTATGTGGAATTACAGCACACTCAGGCTTTAGCTCTTATGTCCAGCAAAGGCTGTGTGGTAACTTCATAGTATGTGGAATTACAGCACACTCAAAGGCTTTAGATCATATGTCCAGCAAAGGCTGTGTGGTAACTTCATAGTATGTGGAATTACAGCACACTCAAAGGCTTTAGATCATATGTCCAGCAAAGGCTGTGTGGTAACTTCATAGTATGTGGAATTACAGCAGACTCAAAGGCTTTAGATCATATGTCCAGCAAAGGCTGTGTGGTAACTTCATAGTATGTGGAATTACAGCACACTCAAAGGCTTTAGATCATATGTCCAGCAAAGGCTGTGTGGTAACTTCATAGTATGTGGAATTACAGCACACTCAAAGGCTTTAGATCATATGTCCAGCAAAGGCTGTGTGGTAACTTCATAGTATGTGGAATTACAGCACACTTAAAGGCTTTAGATCATATGTCCAGCAAAGGCTGTGTGGTAACTTCATAGTATGTGAAATTACAGCACACTCAAAGGCTTTAGATCATATGTTCAGCAAAGGCTGTGTGGTAACTTCATAGTATGTGGAATTACAGCACACTCAAAGGCTTTAGATCATATGTCCAGCAAAGGCTGTGTGGTAACTTCATAGTATGTGGAATTACAGCACACTCAAAGGCTTTAGATCATATGTCCAGCAAAGGCTGTGTGGTAACTTCATAGTATGTGGAATTACAGCACACTCAAAGGCTTTAGATCATATGTCCAGCAAAGGCTGTGTGGTAACTTCATAGTATGTGAAATTACAGCACACTCAAAGGCTTTAGATCATATGTTCAGCAAAGGCTGTGTGGTAACTTCATAGTATGTGGAATTACAGCACACTCAAAGGCTTTAGATCATATGTCCAGCAAAGGCTGTGTGGTAACTTCATAGTATGTGGAATTACAGCACACTCAAAGGCTTTAGATCATATGTCCAGCAAAGGCTGTGTGGTAACTTCATAGTATGTGGAATTACAGCACACTCAAAGGCATTAGATCATATGTCCAGCAAAGGCTGTGTGGTAACTTCATAGTATGTGGAATTACAGCACACTCAAAGGCTTTAGATCATATGTCCAGCAAAGGCTGTGTGGTGACTTCATAGTATGTGGAATTACAGCACACTCAAAGGCTTTAGATCATATGTCCAGCAAAGGTTGTGTGGTAACTTCATAGTATGTGGAATTACAGCACACTCAAAGGCTTTAGATCATATGTCCAGCAAAGGCTGTGTGGTAACTTCATAGTATGTGGAATTACAGCACACTCAAAGGCTTTAGATCATATGTCCAGCAAAGGCTGTGTGGTAAGTTCATAGTATGTGGAATTACAGCACACTCAAAGGCTTTAGATCATATGTCCAGCAAAGGCTGTGTGGTGACTTCATAGTATGTGGAATTACAGCACACTCAAAGGCTTTAGATCATATGTTCAGCAAAGGCTGTGTGGTAACTTCATAGTATGTGGAATTACAGCACACTCAAAGGCTTTAGATCATATGTCCAGCAAAGGCTGTGTGGTAACTTCATAGTATGTGGAATTACAGCACACTCAACGGCTTTAGATCATATGTCCAGCAAAGGCTGTGTGGTAACTTCATAGTATGTGGAATTACAGCACACTCAAAGGCTTTAGATCATATGTCCAGCAAAGGCTGTGTGGTAACTTCATAGTATGTGAAATTACAGCACACTCAAAGGCTTTAGATCATATCTTCAGCAAAGGCTCTGTGGTAACTTCATAGTATGTGGAATTACAGCACACTCAAAGGCTTTAGATCATATGTCCAGCAAAGGCTGTGTGGTAACTTCATAGTATGTGGAATTACAGCACACTCAAAGGCTTTAGATCATATGTCCAGCAAAGGCTGTGTGGTAACTTCATAGTATGTGGAATTACAGCACACTCAAAGGCTTTAGATCATATGTCCAGCAAAGGCTGTGTGGTAACTTTATAGTATGTGGAATTACAGCACACTCAAAGGCTTTAGATCATATGTCCAGCAAAGGCTGTGTGGTGACTTCATAGTATGTGGAATTACAGCACACTCAAAGGCTTTAGATCATATGTCCAGCAAAGGTTGTGTGGTAACTTCATAGTATGTGGAATTACAGCACACTCAAAGGCTTTAGATCATATGTCCAGCAAAGGCTGTGTGGTAACTTCATAGTATGTGGAATTACAGCACACTCAAAGGGTTTAGATCATATGTCCAGCAAAGGCTGTGTGGTAAGTTCATAGTATGTGGAATTACAGCACACTCAAAGGCTTTAGATCATATGTCCAGCAAAGGCTGTGTGGTGACTTCATAGTATGTGGAATTACAGCACACTCAAAGGCTTTAGATCATATGTTCAGCAAAGGATGTGTGGTAACTTCATAGTATGTGGAATTACAGCACACTCAAAGGCTTTAGATCATATGTCCAGCAAAGGCTGTGTGGTAACTTCATAGTATGTGGAATTACAGCACACTCAACGGCTTTAGATCATATGTTCAGCAAAGGCTGTGTGGTAACTTCATAGTATGTGGAATTACAGCACACTCAAAGGCTTTAAATCATATGTCCAGCAAAGGCGGTGTGGTAACTTCATAGTATGTGGAATTACAGCACACTCAAAGGCTTTAGATCATATGTCCAGCAAAGGCGGTGTGGTAACTTCATAGTATGTGGAATTACAGCACACTCAAAGGCTTTAGATCGTATGTCCAGCAAAGGCTGTGTGGTAACTTCATAGTATGTGGAATTACAGCACACTCATAGGCTTTAGATCATATGTTCAGCAAAGGCTGTGTGGTAACTTCATAGTATGTGGAATTACAGCACCCTCAAAGGCTTTAGTTCATATGTTCAGCAAAGGCTGTGTGGTAACTTCATAGTATGTGGAATTACAGCACACTCAAAGGCTTTAGATCATATGTCCAGCAAAGGCTGTGTGGTGACTTCCTAGTATGTGGAATTACAGCACACTCAAAGGCTTTAGATCATATCTTCAGCAAAGGCTGTGTGGTAACTTCATAGTATGTGGAATTACAGCACACTCAAAGGCTTTAGATCATATGTCCAGCAAAGGCTGTGTGGTGACTTCGTAGTATGTGGAATTACAGCACACTCAAAGGCTTTAGATCATATGTCCAGCAAAGGCTGTGTGGTGACTTCATAGTATGTGGAATTACAGCACACTCAAAGGCTTTAGATCATATGTCCAGCAAAGGCTGTGTGGTAACTTCATAGTATGTGGAATTACAGCACACTCAGGCTTTAGCTCTTATGTCCAGCAAAGGCTGTGTGGTAACTTCATAGTATGTGGAATTACAGCACACTCAAAGGCTTTAGATCATATGTCCAGCAAAGGCGGTGTGGTAACTTCATAGTATGTGGAATTACAGCACACTCAAAGGCTTTAGATCATATGTCCAGCAAAGGCTGTGTGGTGACTTCATAGTATGTGGAATTACAGCACACTCAAAGGCTTTAGATCATATGTCCAGCAAAGGCTGTGTGGTAACTTCATAGTATGTGGAATTACAGCACACTCAAAGGCTTTAGATCATATGTCCAGCAAAGGCGGTGTGGTGATGATGAATAGTATGTGGAATTACAGCACACTCAAAGGCTTTAGATCATATGTCCAGCAAAGGCGGTGTGGTAACTTCATAGTATGTGGAATTACAGCACACTCAAAGGCTTTAGATCGTATGTCCAGCAAAGGCTGTGTGGTAAGTTCATAGTATGTGGAATTACAGCACACTCAAAGGCTTTAGATCATATGTTCAGCAAAGGCTGTGTGGTAACTTCATAGTATGTGGAATTACAGCACCCTCAAAGGCTTTAGTTCATATGTTCAGCAAAGGCTGTGTGGTAACTTCATAGTATGTGGAATTACAGCACACTCAAAGGCTTTAGATCATATGTCCAGCAAAGGCTGTGTGGTGACTTCATAGTATGTGGAATTACAGCACACTCAAAGGCTTTAGATCATATGTCCAGCAAAGGCTGTGTGGTAACTTCATAGTATGTGGAATTACAGCACACTCAGGCTTTAGATCGTATGTCCAGCAAAGGCTGTGTGGTAACTTCATAGTATGTGGAATTACAGCACACTCAAAGGCTTTAGATCATATGTCCAGCAAAGGCTGTGTGGTAACTTCATAGTATGTGGAATTACAGCACACTCAAAGGCTTTAGATCATATGTCCAGCAAAGGCTGTGTGGTAACTTCATAGTATGTGGAATTACAGCACACTCAAAGGCTTTAGATCATATGTCCAGCAAAGGCTGTGTGGTAACTTCATAGTATGTGGAATTACAGCACACTCAAAGGCTTTAGATCGTATGTCCAGCAAAGGCTGTGTGGTAACTTCATAGTATGTGGAATTACAGCACACTCAAAGGCTTTAGATCATATGTCCAGCAAAGGCTGTGTGGTAACTTCATAGTATGTGGAATTACAGCACACTCAAAGGCTTTAGATCATATGTCCAGCAAAGGCTGTGTGGTAACTTCATAGTATGTGGAATTACAGCACACTCAAAGGCTTTAGATCATATGTCCAGCAAAGGCTGTGTGGTAACTTCATAGTATGTGGAATTACAGCACACTCAAAGGCTTTAGATCATATGTCCAGCAAAGGCTGTGTGGTAACTTCATAGTATGTGGAATTACAGCACACTCAAAGGCTTTAGATCATATGTCCAGCAAAGGCTGTGTAGTAACTTCATAGTATGTGGAATTACAGCACACTCAAAGGCTTTAGATCATATGTCCAGCAAAGGCTGTATCGTGCCCAAGAAATATTTGACTATATTATAATATTGTTTATATTTAATGTAAAAATAATTGTATCAAAAAAACCCCATTGTGTACAGTCTAGACTGGTTTGAAGTCAGTGGCACTAAGCAGCTCATCAAGAAACAATAGCATATTTACAAGGACGTATTACCAGTTATTATTGAACTGTTTAATTGTTAAATAATCTGCTGGGCTTACTACAGAGAGCCAGCTACTAAGTCATTAATTGACCCATTGTGTTTGAAGAAACATACAACCAGCACAAGAGAGTATTAACCCTTTGAGCCTTACGGCATACATATATGTATTGCAATTTATGATGTTATACTTATTCTGCTGAACATTTGGGAAATGATTTAATTGAAGGTTGTTGCTGCCAGAGGCAGCAAACCTTTTCTGTTAAATTATCTGAAAAATATTCAATAGTTGCTTTGTATGAATGTTATAAAAAGTAAATACAATTAGTACAGCATTGGAATGAAAGGGTAAATCCTCATACTATGGCTATATTTTAAATATAGAGATTTAACCATTGTACTGCTGAACCCAGATATTAACAATTTATAATTCTAAAATGGAATCTGTATTGCTGGCAGACCAGTCTGCCTGCAATAATAATTTAATTCAGTAAATTCAGCATTACAATGGTTAAGTAGCTACATGAGGTTTAAGCCTGATATTATTAAGGGTTGTATTTAATTGAATATATTGCTGAAAATTCATGTTTTTACAAATTATTGAACAGACATGTTTGAATGGTGAAAGTTTGTTTGCCTGGAAACTAGTATGCTATATATGTGTGAAATTATTTTAAAAAGGGAAGGAGTTGAGAGCTAGGAGAGCATGTCAGTGAGTAAGTTTGTAAATGCAGAGAGTTATGTAGAGTTTTGAATATATAAAGTTGCTATGTAAAGTTATTGAATTTGAATTTGAAAAACAAAGTACAATTTAAGACTGCGTTGTTGTCGCTCTCTGGAATAATTATAGTCAACCTTCAGAAGAGAGAAATTAACATCGGTCTATCCAGTAAATAGTCTAATAGACAATCATCAGTCCGCCTGCCACTCCATCCGACAGAACGTATAGTCAGAGGCTCGCCCCCAGAGCTGCAATACAAACCCTGGTTACCTTAATTTGGTGGAGGACCGGTTGTGTTGAAGTAGATTTCTTCAACACACTTTTCCAACCTCTCGACAAGCCAAGCGAGTAGTCATCTAATGTGTGTACCAAGTACCAAGCGAGTATAATCATCTAAATAGCCAAGCGAGTGTATCAGGATCATAAACTTTAAACCTGTGTTAGATATGAATATACGTAACCCAGGATGTACTTGTTGTTGCCATACATCCGTAATGAATCCAGTGCCAACAATGCCAAGTGTGATACCTGTGCAGAACCAGCATATGTCAGCGTCATTAGCTGTCCGCATGAGTCAGCAGAATCCAGTGCAATCAGTGAGTAAAAGGAACACAAATTCAAATAGTCATCATGGTGTCTTTCGTCAGCCTGGACCTTCAACCAGCAGCAGTGCCAGCCAGATGTCTCACCACAACAGGCAGAAACATGTTTGTGGGCGATGTGGAGGTAAGAAAAGCAGGTCACATAGTGAAAACACTTGTCATTATCAAAATTTCAGATGCTGGTTTTGTTCTAAAATTGGTCACAAACAAAATATGTGCTACAGTAAACCCCTAAATGGTAGACTAAATCATCATAATTCTAATGCTAAGGTTAATGTTCACCATAGGCATAATATATATGTTAATAATAATGTACAGAAATTGAAATCTCCATGTAATAAGAATTCGTCTGTTCAAATGGCTAACAAGCCAAGAAATAGTGTAGTGAAATCACGTAATCAACACACTACACCATATCAAATAGTGAACACTAAATCGAACTCGCAATCAAAACAAGACAATTTTGTATCATCTTTAAATGTAAAAGCAAGTGCATTTGAGACTTCTAAGAAAATCCTGTCGTGCCCTGTAAAGAAAAATTTCTCAAGCAATATAAATCAGTCTCTTGCTTGGAAATCACCACAAAGTGTAATTAATTGTGCTAAAAATGAACAACGATTGGATTCAAAGCCAATAATTAATCCTTCCAAATTTACAGAAACAAAACATGTGTCAAAATCAACTCAGACTGCTGCTAATGAAACTTACACTGCTACTGTTGCAACCGAAACCTGTAATCTTCCTTCAGCCATGTCCGCCACTTGTTCTGTAGATACGCACAATGCATCTACATGGACAGATTATTTATCTGATGAAAAGTCAGTCCAGACAACACCAACAGAAGAAAGTAATCTGTCATGCAATTGCATTGATAAGCAAGCACTGCTAATTAAGCAAGAAACAGAAATATATGCATACAAGGACCAAATAAAAAAGGACAAGGAAGATTACAACAGCAAATTTACTGAATTTCAAAATACCTTTTCAGAGCTCCATAATATAAATCTGTCTCAGCGACAAAGAATTGAAAATCTTCAACTAGAAAATATGCAACTTAAAGAAAATTATGAAAGATTAGTGAATGAAACTCAAAGGTCATCAAATTATAATCAATATTCAGCCATTAAGTTCAATAACAAAGGTCAATATAATAGAAGGAATTAAATACATGTATAGTCACAGTAAGAAAAATCATTTTGTTGACAAGTGCTCTCTGCTATGTTCCTGTGATTCTGACTGAAACATTTCCAGTTAAACATGTTTTAAAAAGTTGTGGTTGAATCAGTCAGAACCATTACATCACAGTCATCAGATGTGTTATTATTGTGAACTGTCATTTCAGCTGCTGAACCTGAATGATGTACTGGAGCTACATGGGATAATTATATTGTGTGAAATTTCCATCATCGCATCAGCTAAATTGTGCTACATTCGCTAAATGAAATGGATTACAGATTTATAGTTTTATATTTTAAATGAAGATAATGTATTTATATACATGCGTATGTAGGATATATGTGATGAAATCTATAAGTGATGCGGTTATGGAAGTATTATACAGATGCCAGATTCTTGAGGAGCCATGATGTGACCAGCTTCAGGGACAGTCGTTGACAGTGCCATGATTATAATGTTATATATTTTTCTAATGCCAGGGACTGGCATTAGCGGGAGCGGAAGGAAATTATCGTGCCCAAGAAATATTTGACTATATTATAATATTGTTTATATTTAATGTAAAAATAATTGTATAAAAAAAACCCCATTGTGTACAGTCTAGACTGGTTCGAAGTCAGTGGCACTAAGCAGCTCATCAAGAAACAATAGCATATTTACAAGGACGTATTACCAGTTATTATTGAACTGTTTAATTGTTAAATAATCTGCTGGGCTTACTACAGAGAGCCAGCTACTAAGTCATTAATTGACCCATTGTGTTTGAAGAAACATACAACCAGCACAAGAGAGTATTAACCCTTTGAGCCTTACGGCATACATATATGTATTGCAATTGATGATGTTATACTTATTCTGCTGAACATTTGGGAAATGATTTAATTGAAGGTTGTTGCTGCCAGAGGCAGCAAACATTTTCTGTTAAATTATCTGAAAAATATTCAATAGTTGCTTTGTATGAATGTTATAAAAAGTAAATACAATTAGTACAGCATTGGAATGAAAGGGTAAATCCTCATACTATGGATATATTTTAAATATAGAGATTTAACCATTGTACTGCTGAACCCAGATATTAACAATTTATAATTCTAAAATGGAATCTGTATTGCTGGCAGACCAGTCTGCCTGCAATAATAATTTAATTCAGTAAATTCAGCATTACAATGGTTAAGTAGCTACATGAGGTTTAAGCCTGATATTATTAAGGATTGTATTTAATTGAATATATTGCTGAAAATTCATGTTTTTACAAATTATTGAACAGACATGTTTGAATGGTGAAAGTTTGTTTGCCTGGAAACTAGTATGCTATATATGTGTGAAATTATTTTAAAAAGGGAAGGAGTTGAGAGCTAGGAGAGCATGTCAGTGAGTAAGTTTGTAAATGCAGAGAGTTATGTAGAGTTTTGAATATATAAAGTTGCTATGTAAAGTTATTGAATTTGAATTTGAAAAACAAAGTACAAGTTAAGACTGCGTTGTTGTCGCTCTCTGGAATAATTATAGTCAACCTTCAGAAGAGAGAAATTAACATCGGTCTATCCAGTAAATAGTCTAATAGACAATCATCAGTCCGCCTGTCACTCCATCCGACAGAACGTATAGTCAGAGGCTCGCCCTCAGAGAAAACAACAATATACAAACGCCGGTTACCTTAGCTGTGTGGTAACTTCATAGTATGTGGAATTACAGCACACTCAAAGGCTTTAGATCATATGTCCAGCAAAGGCTGTGTGGTAACTTCATAGTATGTGGAATTACAGCACACTCAAAGGCTTTAGATCATATGTCCAGCAAAGGCTGTGTGGTAACTTCATAGTATGTGGAATTACAGCACACTCAAAGGCTTTAGATCATATGTCCAGCAAAGACTGTGTGGTAACTTCATAGTATGTGGAATTACAGCACACTCAAAGGCTTTAGATCATATGTCCAGCAAAGGCTGTGTGGTAACTTCATAGTATGTGGAATTACAGCACACTCAAAGGCTTTAGATCATATGTCCAGCAAAGGCTGTGTGGTAACTTCATAGTATGTGGAATTACAGCACACTCAAAGGCTTTAGATCATATGTTCAGCAAAGGCTGTGTGGTAACTTCATAGTATGTGGAATTACAGCACACTCAAAGGCTTTAGATCATATGTCCAGCAAAGGCTGTGTGGTAACTTCATAGTATGTGGAATTACAGCACACTCAAAGGCTTTAGATCATATGTCCAGCAAAGGCGGTGTGGTAACTTCATAGTATGTGGAATTACAGCACACTCAAAGGCTTTAGATCATATGTCCAGCAAAGGCGGTGTGGTAACTTCATAGTATGTGGAATTACAGCACACTCAAAGGCTTTAGATCATATGTCCAGCAAAGGCTGTGTGGTAACTTCATAGTATGTGGAATTACAGCAGACTCAAAGGCTTTATATCATATGTCCAGCAAAGACTGTGTAGTAACTTCATAGTATGTGAAATTACAGCACACTCAAAGGCTTTAGATCATATGTCCAGCAAAGGCTGTGTGGTAACTTCATAGTATGTGGAATTACAGCACACTCAAAGGCTTTAGATCAAATGTCCAGCAAAGGCTGTGTGGTAACTTCATAGTATGTGGAATTACAGCAGACTCAAAGGCTTTAGATCATATGTCCAGCAAAGGCTGTGTGGTAACTTCATAGTATGTGGAATTACAGCACACTCAAAGGCTTTAGATCATATGTCCAGCAAAGGCTGTGTGGTAACTTCATAGTATGTGGAATTACAGCACACTCAAAGGCTTTAGATCATATGTCCAGCAAAGGCTGTGTGGTAACTTCATAGTATGTGGAATTACAGCACACTTAAAGGCTTTAGATCATATGTCCAGCAAAGGCTGTGTGGTAACTTCATAGTATGTGAAATTACAGCACACTCAAAGGCTTTAGATCATATGTTCAGCAAAGGCTGTGTGATAACTTCATAGTATGTGGAATTACAGCACACTCAAAGGCTTTAGATCATATGTCCAGCAAAGGCTGTGTGGTAACTTCATAGTATGTGGAATTACAGCACACTCAAAGGCTTTAGATCATATGTCCAGCAAAGGCTGTGTGGTAACTTCATAGTATGTGGAATTACAGCACACTCAAAGGCTTTAGATCATATGTCCAGCAAAGGCTGTGTGGTAACTTCATAGTATGTGAAATTACAGCACACTCAAAGGCTTTAGATCATATGTTCAGCAAAGGCTGTGTGGTAACTTCATAGTATGTGGAATTACAGCACACTCAAAGGCTTTAGATCATATGTCCAGCAAAGGCTGTGTGGTAACTTCATAGTATGTGGAATTACAGCACACTCAAAGGCTTTAGATCATATGTCCAGCAAAGGCTGTGTGGTAACTTCATAGTATGTGGAATTACAGCACACTCAAAGGCTTTAGATCATATGTCCAGCAAAGGCTGTGTGGTAACTTCATAGTATGTGGAATTACAGCACACTCAAAGGCTTTAGATCATATGTTCAGCAAAGGCTGTGTGGTAACTTCATAGTATGTGGAATTACAGCACACTCAAAGGCTTTAGATCATATGTCCAGCAAAGGCTGTGTGGTAACTTCATAGTATGTGGAATTACAGCACACTCAAAGGCTTTAGATCATATGTCCAGCAAAGGCTGTGTGGTAACTTCATAGTATGTGGAATTACAGCACACTCAAAGGCTTTAGATCATATGTCCAGCAAAGACTGTGTGGTAACTTCATAGTATGTGGAATTACAGCACACTCAAAGGCTTTAGATCATATGTCCAGCAAAGGCTGTGTGGTAACTTCATAGTATGTGGAATTACAGCACACTCAAAGGCTTTAGATCATATGTTCAGCAAAGGCTGTGTGGTAACTTCATAGTATGTGGAATTACAGCACACTCAAAGGCTTTAGATCATATGTCCAGCAAAGGCTGTGTGGTAACTTCATAGTATGTGGAATTACAGCACACTCAAAGGCTTTAGATCATATGTCCAGCAAAGGCGGTGTGGTAACTTCATAGTATGTGGAATTACAGCAGACTCAAAGGCTTTAGATCATATGTCCAGCAAAGGCGGTGTGGTAACTTCATAGTATGTGGAATTACAGCACACTCAAAGGCTTTAGATCATATGTCCAGCAAAGGCTGTGTGGTAACTTCATAGTATGTGGAATTACAGCAGACTCAAAGGCTTTAGATCATATGTCCAGCAAAGACTGTGTGGTAACTTCATAGTATGTGAAATTACAGCACACTCAAAGGCTTTAGATCATATGTCCAGCAAAGGCTGTGTGGTAACTTCATAGTATGTGGAATTACAGCACACTCAAAGGCTTTAGATCATATGTCCAGCAAAGGCTGTGTGGTAACTTCATAGTATGTGGAATTACAGCACACTCAAAGGCTTTAGATCATATGTCCAGCAAAGGCTGTGTGGTAACTTCATAGTATGTGGAATTACAGCACACTCAAAGGCTTTAGATCATATGTCCAGCAAAGGCTGTGTGGTAACTTCATAGTATGTGGAATTACAGCACACTCAAAGGCTTTAGATCATATGTCCAGCAAAGGCTGTGTGGTAACTTCATAGTATGTGGAATTACAGCACACTCAAAGGCTTTAGATCATATGTCCAGCAAAGGCTGTGTGGTAACTTCATAGTATGTGGAATTACAGCACACTCAAAGGCTTTAGATCATATGTTCAGCAAAGGCTGTGTGGTAACTTCATAGTATGTGGAATTACAGCACACTCAAAGGCTTTAGATCATATGTCCAGCAAAGGCTGTGTGGTAACTTCATAGTATGTGGAATTACAGCACACTCAAAGGCTTTAGATCATATGTCCAGCAAAGGCTGTGTGGTAACTTCATAGTATGTGGAATTACAGCACACTCAAAGGCTTTAGATCATATGTCCAGCAAAGGCTGTGTGGTAACTTCATAGTATGTGGAATTACAGCACACTCAAAGGCTTTAGATCATATGTCCAGCAAAGGCTGTGTGGTAACTTCATAGTATGTGGAATTACAGCACACTCAAAGGCTTTAGATCATATGTCCAGCAAAGGCTGTGTGGTAACTTCATAGTATGTGGAATTACAGCACACTCAAAGGCTTTAGATCATATGTCCAGCAAAGGCTGTGTGGTAACTTCATAGTATGTGGAATTACAGCACACTCAAAGGCTTTAGATCATATGTCCAGCAAAGGCTGTGTGGTAACTTCATAGTATGTGGAATTACAGCACACTCAAAGGCTTTAGATCATATGTCCAGCAAAGGCTGTGTGGTGACTTCATAGTATGTGGAATTACAGCACACTCAAAGGCTTTAGATCATATGTCCAGCAAAGGCTGTGTGGTAACTTCATAGTATGTGGAATTACAGCACACTCAAAGGCTTTAGATCATATGTCCAGCAAAGGCTGTGTGGTAACTTCATAGTATGTGGAATTACAGCACACTCAAAGGCTTTAGATCATATGTCCAGCAAAGGCTGTGTGGTAACTTCATAGTATGTGGAATTACAGCACACTCAAAGGCTTTAGATCATATGTTCAGCAAAGGCTGTGTGGTAACTTCATAGTATGTGGAATTACAGCACACTCAAAGGCTTTAGATCATATGTCCAGCAAAGGCTGTGTGGTAACTTCATAGTATGTGGAATTACAGCACACTCAAAGGCTTTAGATCATATGTCCAGCAAAGGCTGTGTGGTAACTTCATAGTATGTGGAATTACAGCACACTCAAAGGCTTTAGATCATATGTCCAGCAAAGGCTGTGTGGTAACTTCATAGTATGTGGAATTACAGCACACTCAAAGGCTTTAGATCATATGTCCAGCAAAGGCTGTGTGGTAACTTCATAGTATGTGGAATTACAGCACACTCAAAGGCTTTAGATCATATGTCCAGCAAAGGCTGTGTGGTAACTTCATAGTATGTGGAATTACAGCACACTCAAAGGCTTTAGATCATATGTCCAGCAAAGGCTGTGTGGTAACTTCATAGTATGTGGAATTACAGCACACTCAAAGGCTTTAGATCATATGTCCAGCAAAGGCTGTGTGGTAACTTCATAGTATGTGGAATTACAGCACACTCAAAGGCTTTAGATCGTATGTCCAGCAAAGGCTGTGTGGTAACTTCATAGTATGTGGAATTACAGCACACTCAAAGGCTTTAGATCATATGTCCAGCAAAGGCTGTGTGGTAACTTCATAGTATGTGGAATTACAGCACACTCAAAGGCTTTAGATCATATGTCCAGCAAAGGCTGTGTGGTAACTTCATAGTATGTGGAATTACAGCACACTCAAAGGCTTTAGATCATATGTCCAGCAAAGGCTGTGTGGTAACTTCATAGTATGTGGAATTACAGCACACTCAAAGGCTTTAGATCATATGTCCAGCAAAGGCTGTGTGGTAACTTCATAGTATGTGGAATTACAGCACACTCAAAGGCTTTAGATCGTATGTCCAGCAAAGGCTGTGTGGTAACTTCATAGTATGTGGAATTACAGCACACTCAAAGGCTTTAGATCGTATGTTCAGCAAAGGCTGTGTGGTAACTTCATAGTATGTGGAATTACAGCACACTCAAAGGCTTTAGATCATATGTCCAGCAAAGGCGGTGTGGTAACTTCATAGTATGTGGAATTACAGCACACTCAAAGGCTTTAGATCATATGTCCAGCAAAGGCTGTGTGGTAACTTCATAGTATGTGGAATTACAGCACACTCAAAGGCTTTAGATCATATGTCCAGCAAAGGCTGTGTGGTAACTTCATAGTATGTGGAATTACAGCACACTCAAAGGCTTTAGATCATATGTCCAGCAAAGGCTGTGTGGTAACTTCATAGTATGTGGAATTACAGCACACTCAAAGGCTTTAGATCATATGTCCAGCAAAGGCTGTGTGGTAAGTTCATAGTATGTGGAATTACAGCACACTCAAAGGCTTTAGATCATATGTTCAGCAAAGGCTGTGGGGTAACTTCATAGTATGTGGAATTACAGCACACTCAAAGGCTTTAGATCATATGTTCAGCAAAGGCTGTGTGGTAACTTCATAGTATGTGGAATTACAGCACACTCAAAGGCTTTAGATCATATGTCCAGCAAAGGCTGTGTGGTGACTTCATAGTATGTGGAATTACAGCACACTCAAAGGCTTTAGATCATATGTCCAGCAAAGGCTGTGTGGTAACTTCATAGTATGTGGAATTACAGCACACTCAAAGGCTTTAGATCGTATGTCCAGCAAAGGCTGTGTGGTAACTTCATAGTATGTGGAATTACAGCACACTCAAAGGCTTTAGATCATATGTCCAGCAAAGGCTGTGTGGTAACTTCATAGTATGTGGAATTACAGCACACTCAAAGGCTTTAGATCATATGTCCAGCAAAGGCTGTGTGGTAACTTCATAGTATGTGGAATTACAGCACACTCAAAGGCTTTAGATCATATGTCCAGCAAAGGCTGTGTGGTAACTTCATAGTATGTGGAATTACAGCACACTCAAAGGCTTTAGATCGTATGTCCAGCAAAGGCTGTGTGGTAACTTCATAGTATGTGGAATTACAGCACACTCAAAGGCTTTAGATCATATGTCCAGCAAAGGCTGTGTGGTAACTTCATAGTATGTGGAATTACAGCACACTCAAAGGCTTTAGATCATATGTCCAGCAAAGGCTGTGTGGTAACTTCATAGTATGTGGAATTACAGCACACTCAAAGGCTTTAGATCATATGTCCAGCAAAGGCTGTGTGGTAACTTCATAGTATGTGGAATTACAGCACACTCAAAGGCTTTAGATCATATGTCCAGCAAAGGCTGTGTGGTAACTTCATAGTATGTGGAATTACAGCACACTCAAAGGCTTTAGATCATATGTCCAGCAAAGGCTGTGTGGTAACTTCATAGTATGTGGAATTACAGCACACTCAAAGGCTTTAGATCATATGTCCAGCAAAGGCTGTGTGGTAACTTCATAGTATGTGGAATTACAGCACACTCAAAGGCTTTAGATCATATGTCCAGCAAAGGCTGTGTGGTAACTTCATAGTATGTGGAATTACAGCACACTCAAAGGCTTTAGATCATATGTCCAGCAAAGGCTGTGTGGTAACGTCATAGTATGTGGAATTACAGCACACTCAAAGGCTTTAGATCATATGTCCAGCAAAGGCTGTGTGGTAACTTCATAGTATGTGGAATTACAGCACACTCAAAGGCTTTAGATCATATGTCCAGCAAAGGCTGTGTGGTGACTTCATAGTATGTGGAATTACAGCACACTCAAAGGCTTTAGATCATATGTCCAGCAAAGGCTGTGTGGTAACTTCATAGTATGTGGAATTACAGCACACTCAAAGGCTTTAGATCATATGTCCAGCAAAGGCTGTGTGGTAACTTCATAGTATGTGGAATTACAGCACACTCAAAGGCTTTAGATCATATGTCCAGCAAAGGCTGTGTGGTAACTTCATAGTATGTGGAATTACAGCACACTCAAAAGCTTTAGATCATATGTCCAGCAAAGGCTGTGTGGTAACTTCATAGTATGTGGAATTACAGCACACTCAAAGGCTTTAGATCGTATGTCCAGCAAAGGCTGTGTGGTAACTTCATAGTATGTGGAATTACAGCACACTCAAAGGCTTTAGATCATATGTCCAGCAAAGGCTGTGTGGTAACTTCATAGTATGTGGAATTACAGCACACTCAAAGGCTTTAGATCATATGTCCAGCAAAGGCTGTGTGGTAACTTCATAGTATGTGGAATTACAGCACACTCAAAGGCTTTAGATCATATGTCCAGCAAAGGCTGTGTGGTAACTTCATAGTATGTGGAATTACAGCACACTCAAAGGCTTTAGATCGTATGTTCAGCAAAGGCTGTGTGGTAACTTCATAGTATGTGGAATTACAGCACACTCAAAGGCTTTAGATCATATGTCCAGCAAAGGCTGTGTGGTAACTTCATAGTATGTGGAATTACAGCACACTCAAAGGCTTTAGATCATATGTTCAGCAAAGGCTGTGTGGTAACTTCATAGTATGTGGAATTACAGCACACTCAAAGGCTTTAGATCATATGTCCAGTAAAGGCGGTGTGGTAACTTCATAGTATGTGGAATTACAGCACACTCAAAGGCTTTAGATCATATGTCCAGCAAAGGCGGTGTGGTAACTTCATAGTATGTGGAATTACAGCACACTCAAAGGCTTTAGATCGTATGTCCAGCAAAGGCTGTGTGGTAACTTCATAGTATGTGGAATTACAGCACACTCAAAGGCTTTAGATCATATGTTCAGCAAAGGCTGTGTGGTAACTTCATAGTATGTGGAATTACAGCACCCTCAAAGGCTTTAGTTCATATGTTCAGCAAAGGCTGTGTGGTAACTTCATAGTATGTGGAATTACAGCACACTCAAAGGCTTTAGATCATATGTCCAGCAAAGGCTGTGTGGTGACTTTATAGTATGTGGAATTACAGCACACTCAAAGGCTTTAGATCATATGTCCAGCAAAGGCTGTGTGGTAACTTCATAGTATGTGGAATTACAGCACACTCAAAGGCTTTAGATCGTATGTCCAGCAAAGGCTGTGTGGTGACTTCATAGTATGTGGAATTACAGCACACTCAAAGGCTTTAGATCATATGTCCAGCAAAGGCTGTGTGGTAACTTCATAGTATGTGGAATTACAGCACACTCAAAGGCTTTAGATCATATGTCCAGCAAAGGCTGTGTGGTAACTTCATAGTATGTGGAATTACACCACACTCAAAGGCTTTAGATCATATGTCCAGCAAAGGCTGTGTGGTAACTTCATAGTATGTGGAATTACAGCACACTCAAAGGCTTTAGATCATATGTCCAGCAAAGGCTGTGTGGTAACTTCATAGTATGTGGAATTACAGCACACTCAAAGGCTTTAGATCATATGTCCAGCAAAGGCTGTGTGGTAACTTCATAGTATGTGGAATTACAGCACACTCAAAGGCTTTAGATCATATGTCCAGCAAAGGCTGTGTGGTAATTTCATAGTATGTGGAATTACAGCACACTCAAAGGCTTTAGATCGTATGTCCAGCAAAGGCTGTGTGGTAACTTCATAGTATGTGGAATTACAGCACACTCAAAGGCTTTAGATCATATGTCCAGCAAAGGCTGTGTGGTAACTTCATAGTATGTGGAATTACAGCACACTCAAAGGCTTTAGATCATATGTCCAGCAAAGGCGGTGTGGTAACTTCATAGTATGTGGAATTACAGCACACTCAAAGGCTTTAGATCATATGTCCAGCAAAGGCGGTGTGGTAACGTCATAGTATGTGGAATTACAGCACACTCAAAGGCTTTAGATCATATGTCCAGCAAAGGCTGTGTGGTAACTTCATAGTATGTGGAATTACAGCACACTCAAAGGCTTTAGATCATATGTCCAGCAAAGGCTGTGTGGTAACTTCATAGTATGTGGAATTACAGCACACTCAAAGGCTTTAGATCATATGTTCAGCAAAGGCTGTGTGGTAACTTCATAGTATGTGGAATTACAGCACACTCAAAGGCTTTAGATCATATGTCCAGCAAAGGCGGTGTGGTAACTTCATAGTATGTGGAATTACAGCACACTCAAAGGCTTTAGATCATATGTCCAGCAAAGGCGGTGTGGTAACGTCATAGTATGTGGAATTACAGCACACTCAAAGGCTTTAGATCATATGTCCAGCAAAGGCTGTGTGGTGACTTCATAGTATGTGGAATTACAGCACACTCAAAGGCTTTAGATCATATGTCCAGCAAAGGCTGTGTGGTAACTTCATAGTATGTGGAATTACAGCACACTCAAAGGCTTTAGATCATATGTCGAGCAAAGGCTGTGTGGTAACTTCATAGTATGTGGAATTACAGCACACTCAAAGGCTTTAGATCATATGTCCAGCAAAGGCTGTGTGGTAACTTCATAGTATGTGGAATTACAGCACACTCAAAGGCTTTAGATCATATGTCCAGCAAAGGCTGTGTGGTAACTTCATAGTATGTGGAATTACAGCACACTCAAAGGCTTTAGATCGTATGTCCAGCAAAGGCTGTGTGGTAACTTCATAGTATGTGGAATTACAGCACACTCAAAGGCTTTAGATCATATGTCCAGCAAAGGCTGTGTGGTAACTTCATAGTATGTGGAATTACAGCACACTCAAAGGCTTTAGATCATATGTCCAGCAAAGGCTGTGTGGTAACTTCATAGTATGTGGAATTACAGCACACTCAAAGGCTTTAGATCATATGTCCAGCAAAGGCTGTGTGGTAACTTCATAGTATGTGGAATTACAGCACACTCAAAGGCTTTAGATCATATGTCCAGCAAAGGCTGTGTGGTAACTTCATAGTATGTGGAATTACAGCACACTCAAAGGCTTTAGATCATATGTCCAGCAAAGGCTGTGTGGTAACTTCATAGTATGTGGAATTACAGCACACTCAAAGGCTTTAGATCATATGTCCAGCAAAGGCTGTGTGGTAACTTCATAGTATGTGGAATTACAGCACACTCAAAGGCTTTAGATCGTATGTCCAGCAAAGGCTGTGTGGTAACTTTATAGTATGTGGAATTACAGCACACTCAAAGGCTTTAGATCATATGTTCAGCAAAGGCTGTGTGGTAACTTCATAGTATGTGGAATTACAGCACACTCAAAGGCTTTAGATCATATGTCCAGCAAAGGCGGTGTGGTAACTTCATAGTATGTGGAATTACAGCACACTCAAAGGCTTTAGATCATATGTCCAGCAAAGGCGGTGTGGTAACGTCATAGTATGTGGAATTACAGCACACTCAAAGGCTTTAGATCATATGTCCAGCAAAGGCTGTGTGGTAACTTCATAGTATGTGGAATTACAGCACACTCAAAGGCTTTAGATCATATGTCCAGCAAAGGCTGTGTGGTAACTTCATAGTATGTGGAATTACAGCACACTCAAAGGCTTTAGATCATATGTTCAGCAAAGGCTGTGTGGTAACTTCATAGTATGTGGAATTACAGCACACTCAAAGGCTTTAGATCATATGTCCAGCAAAGGCTGTGTGGTAACTTCATAGTATGTGGAATTACAGCACACTCAAAGGCTTTAGATCATATGTCCAGCAAAGGCTGTGTGGTAACGTCATAGTATGTGGAATTACAGCACACTCAAAGGCTTTAGATCATATGTCCAGCAAAGGCTGTGTGGTAACTTCATAGTATGTGGAATTACAGCACACTCAAAGGCTTTAGATCATATGTCCAGCAAAGGCTGTGTGGTAACTTCATAGTATGTGGAATTACAGCACACTCAAAGGCTTTAGATCATATGTCCAGCAAAGGCTGTGTGGTAACTTCATAGTATGTGGAATTACAGCACACTCAAAGGCTTTAGATCATATGTCCAGCAAAGGCTGTGTGGTAACTTCATAGTATGTGGAATTACAGCACACTCAAAGGCTTTAGATCATATGTCCAGCAAAGGCTGTGTGGTAACTTCATAGTATGTGGAATTACAGCACACTCAAAGGCTTTAGATCATATGTCCAGCAAAGGCTGTGTGGTAACTTCATAGTATGTGGAATTACAGCACACTCAAAGGCTTTAGATCATATGTCCAGCAAAGGCTGTGTGGTAACTTCATAGTATGTGGAATTACAGCACACTCAAAGGCTTTAGATCATATGTCCAGCAAAGGCTGTGTGGTAACTTCATAGTATGTGGAATTACAGCACACTCAAAGGCTTTAGATCATATGTCCAGCAAAGGCTGTGTGGTAACTTCATAGTATGTGGAATTACAGCACACTCAAAGGCTTTAGATCATATGTCCAGCAAAGGCTGTGTGGTAACTTCATAGTATGTGGAATTACAGCACACTCAAAGGCTTTAGATCATATGTCCAGCAAAGGCGGTGTGGTAACTTCATAGTATGTGGAATTACAGCACACTCAAAGGCTTTAGATCATATGTCCAGCAAAGGCGGTGTGGTAACTTCATAGTATGTGGAATTACAGCACACTCAAAGGCTTTAGATCATATGTCCAGCAAAGGCTGTGTGGTAACTTCATAGTATGTGGAATTACAGCACACTCAAAGGCTTTAGATCATATGTCCAGCAAAGGCTGTGTGGTAACTTCATAGTATGTGGAATTACAGCACACTCAAAGGCTTTAGATCATATGTCCAGCAAAGGCTGTGTGGTAACTTCATAGTATGTGGAATTACAGCACACTCAAAGGCTTTAGATCATATGTCCAGCAAAGGCTGTGTGGTAACTTCATAGTATGTGGAATTACAGCACACTCAAAGGCTTTAGATCATATGTCCAGCAAAGGCTGTGTGGTAACTTCATAGTATGTGGAATTACAGCACACTCAAAGGCTTTAGATCATATGTCCAGCAAAGGCTGTGTGGTAACTTCATAGTATGTGGAATTACAGCACACTCAAAGGCTTTAGATCATATGTCCAGCAAAGGCTGTGTGGTAACTTCATAGTATGTGGAATTACAGCACACTCAAAGGCTTTAGATCATATGTCCAGCAAAGGCGGTGTGGTAACTTCATAGTATGTGGAATTACAGCACACTCAAAGGCTTTAGATCATATGTCCAGCAAAGGCTGTGTGGTAACTTCATAGTATGTGGAATTACAGCACACTCAAAGGCTTTAGATCATATGTCCAGCAAAGGCTGTGTGGTAACTTCATAGTATGTGGAATTACAGCACACTCAAAGGCTTTAGATCATATGTCCAGCAAAGGCTGTGTGGTAACTTCATAGTATGTGGAATTACAGCACACTCAAAGGCTTTAGATCATATGTTCAGCAAAGGCTGTGTGGTAACTTCATAGTATGTGGAATTACAGCACACTCAAAGGCTTTAGATCATATGTCCAGCAAAGGCTGTGTGGTAACTTCATAGTATGTGGAATTACAGCACACTCAAAGGCTTTAGATCATATGTCCAGCAAAGGCTGTGTGGTAACTTCATAGTATGTGGAATTACAGCACACTCAAAGGCTTTAGATCATATGTCCAGCAAAGGCTGTGTGGTAACTTCATAGTATGTGGAATTACAGCACACTCAAAGGCTTTAGATCATATGTCCAGCAAAGGCTGTGTGGTAACTTCATAGTATGTGGAATTACAGCACACTCAAAGGCTTTAGATCATATGTCCAGCAAAGGCTGTGTGGTAACTTCATAGTATGTGGAATTACAGCACACTCAAAGGCTTTAGATCATATGTCCAGCAAAGGCTGTGTGGTAACTTCATAGTATGTGGAATTACAGCACACTCAAAGGCTTTAGATCATATGTCCAGCAAAGGCTGTGTGGTAACTTCATAGTATGTGGAATTACAGCACACTCAAAGGCTTTAGATCATATGTCCAGCAAAGGCTGTGTGGTAACTTCATAGTATGTGGAATTACAGCACACTCAAAGGCTTTAGATCATATGTCCAGCAAAGGCTGTGTGGTAACTTCATAGTATGTGGAATTACAGCACACTCAAAGGCTTTAGATCATATGTCCAGCAAAGGCTGTGTGGTAACTTCATAGTATGTGGAATTACAGCACACTCAAAGGCTTTAGATCATATGTCCAGCAAAGGCTGTGTGGTAACTTCATAGTATGTGGAATTACAGCACACTCAAAGGCTTTAGATCATATGTCCAGCAAAGGCTGTGTGGTAACTTCATAGTATGTGGAATTACAGCACACTCAAAGGCTTTAGATCATATGTCCAGCAAAGGCTGTGTGGTAACTTCATAGTATGTGGAATTACAGCACACTCAAAGGCTTTAGATCATATGTTCAGCAAAGGCTGTGTGGTAACTTCATAGTATGTGGAATTACAGCACACTCAAAGGCTTTAGATCATATGTCCAGCAAAGGCTGTGTGGTAACTTCATAGTATGTGGAATTACAGCACACTCAAAGGCTTTAGATCATATGTCCAGCAAAGGCTGTGTGGTAACTTCATAGTATGTGGAATTACAGCACACTCAAAGGCTTTAGATCATATGTCCAGCAAAGGCTGTGTGGTAACTTCATAGTATGTGGAATTACAGCACACTCAAAGGCTTTAGATCGTATGTCCAGCAAAGGCTGTGTGGTAACTTCATAGTATGTGGAATTACAGCACACTCAAAGGCTTTAGATCATATGTCCAGCAAAGGCTGTGTGGTAACTTCATAGTATGTGGAATTACAGCACACTCAAAGGCTTTAGATCATATGTCCAGCAAAGGCTGTGTGGTAACTTCATAGTATGTGGAATTACAGCACACTCAAAGGCTTTAGATCATATGTCCAGCAAAGGCTGTGTGGTAACTTCATAGTATGTGGAATTACAGCACACTCAAAGGCTTTAGATCATATGTCCAGCAAAGGCTGTGTGGTAACTTCATAGTATGTGGAATTACAGCACACTCAAAGGCTTTAGATCATATGTCCAGCAAAGGCTGTGTGGTAACTTCATAGTATGTGGAATTACAGCACACTCAAAGGCTTTAGATCATATGTCCAGCAAAGGCTGTGTGGTAACTTCATAGTATGTGGAATTACAGCACACTCAAAGGCTTTAGATCATATGTCCAGCAAAGGCTGTGTGGTAACTTCATAGTATGTGGAATTACAGCACACTCAAAGGCTTTAGATCATATGTCCAGCAAAGGCTGTGTGGTAACTTCATAGTATGTGGAATTACAGCACACTCAAAGGCTTTAGATCATATGTCCAGCAAAGGCTGTGTGGTAACTTCATAGTATGTGGAATTACAGCACACTCAAAGGCTTTAGATCATATGTCCAGCAAAGGCTGTGTGGTAACTTCATAGTATGTGGAATTACAGCACACTCAAAGGCTTTAGATCATATGTCCAGCAAAGGCTGTGTGGTAACGTCATAGTATGTGGAATTACAGCACACTCAAAGGCTTTAGATCATATGTCCAGCAAAGGCTGTGTGGTAACTTCATAGTATGTGGAATTACAGCACACTCAAAGGCTTTAGATCATATGTCCAGCAAAGGCTGTGTGGTAACTTCATAGTATGTGGAATTACAGCACACTCAAAGGCTTTAGATCATATGTCCAGCAAAGGCTGTGTGGTAACTTCATAGTATGTGGAATTACAGCACACTCAAAGGCTTTAGATCATATGTCCAGCAAAGGCTGTGTGGTAACTTCATAGTATGTGGAATTACAGCACACTCAAAGGCTTTAGATCATATGTCCAGCAAAGGCTGTGTGGTAACTTCATAGTATGTGGAATTACAGCACACTCAAAGGCTTTAGATCATATGTCCAGCAAAGGCTGTGTGGTAACTTTATAGTATGTGGAATTACAGCACACTCAAAGGCTTTAGATCATATGTTCAGCAAAGGCTGTGTGGTAACTTCATAGTATGTGGAATTACAGCACACTCAAAGGCTTTAGATCATATGTCCAGCAAAGGCTGTGTGGTAACTTCATAGTATGTGGAATTACAGCACACTCAAAGGCTTTAGATCATATGTCCAGCAAAGGCGGTGTGGTAACGTCATAGTATGTGGAATTACAGCACACTCAAAGGCTTTAGATCATATGTCCAGCAAAGGCTGTGTGGTAACTTCATAGTATGTGGAATTACAGCACACTCAAAGGCTTTAGATCATATGTCCAGCAAAGGCTGTGTGGTAACTTCATAGTATGTGGAATTACAGCACACTCAAAGGCTTTAGATCATATGTCCAGCAAAGGCTGTGTGGTAACTTCATAGTATGTGGAATTACAGCACACTCAAAGGCTTTAGATCATATGTCCAGCAAAGGCTGTGTGGTAACTTCATAGTATGTGGAATTACAGCACACTCAAAGGCTTTAGATCATATGTCCAGCAAAGGCTGTGTGGTAACTTCATAGTATGTGGAATTACAGCACACTCAAAGGCTTTAGATCATATGTCCAGCAAAGGCTGTGTGGTAACTTCATAGTATGTGGAATTACAGCACACTCAAAGGCTTTAGATCATATGTCCAGCAAAGGCTGTGTGGTAACTTCATAGTATGTGGAATTACAGCACACTCAAAGGCTTTAGATCATATGTCCAGCAAAGGCTGTGTGGTAACTTCATAGTATGTGGAATTACAGCACACTCAAAGGCTTTAGATCATATGTCCAGCAAAGGCTGTGTGGTAACTTCATAGTATGTGGAATTACAGCACACTCAAAGGCTTTAGATCATATGTCCAGCAAAGGCTGTGTGGTAACTTCATAGTATGTGGAATTACAGCACACTCAAAGGCTTTAGATCATATGTCCAGCAAAGGCTGTGTGGTAACTTCATAGTATGTGGAATTACAGCACACTCAAAGGCTTTAGATCATATGTCCAGCAAAGGCTGTGTGGTAACTTCATAGTATGTGGAATTACAGCACACTCAAAGGCTTTAGATCATATGTCCAGCAAAGGCTGTGTGGTAACTTCATAGTATGTGGAATTACAGCACACTCAAAGGCTTTAGATCATATGTCCAGCAAAGGCTGTGTGGTAACTTCATAGTATGTGGAATTACAGCACACTCAAAGGCTTTAGATCATATGTCCAGCAAAGGCTGTGTGGTAACTTCATAGTATGTGGAATTACAGCACACTCAAAGGCTTTAGATCATATGTCCAGCAAAGGCTGTGTGGTAACTTCATAGTATGTGGAATTACAGCACACTCAAAGGCTTTAGATCATATGTCCAGCAAAGGCTGTGTGGTAACTTCATAGTATGTGGAATTACAGCACACTCAAAGGCTTTAGATCATATGTCCAGCAAAGGCTGTGTGGTAACTTCATAGTATGTGGAATTACAGCACACTCAAAGGCTTTAGATCATATGTCCAGCAAAGGCTGTTGTGGTA